>VDFB02215766.1:218856-386912 GCA_007258455.2 Sequoia sempervirens
TCCAAAGTAATTTAATCTGGACTGTCCATTGAGATTGGCCAGCTATATAAAGGGGACTCCCCCTCATTTGTACATTATTAGACTAGACAATAGACATTCTAATAGAGCATAGACAGACAATTTAGAGTTAGCATAGTTTCATTGCATAGTATAGTTTGAAGGAGAAGGGGAGTTTTCCCTTGAGAACTTTGTAAGGAATTGTTGTGAAAACTATCATAATAAAAAGAGTTTCATTGATTATGAATTTGTCTTTTGTTATGAGCAGCTAGCAAGGTTTCTTTGTCCTACTTCAAGTAGGACTTAAATTAGAGTGATTTTCATTTTCATGCAAGTAGTTAGTTGTGGATTTGTGCTGATTGATTGAAGTAGCTTCACTTAATCCATACCACTAGTAAGCTTGCTGATGGTAAGCTTACCTTGTGTGGTCAACTGGAATCCTGTTCAAACTTAACTTCGATTATAATTCATGTGTTTGTATGCGTTGTCCTGATGGTATTTGCATGTTGAGTTGTAATCTGAACACCTTTCGCTGCTCCCTTGAAGATTGCGCCAATTTTGTTGAAGTTGTCCAACGCGAGGCAAAGCAAAATCAGGTTGAAGTCTGTTGAAGTCAAGCTACGCACATCTTGCATTTAGACTAGAATTTAGGCTTTTTAAACCCTGCACTCATTTAATTTCTGCACATTCCTGGTTAGTATTAGGAAAACACGTACCTTAAAGCCGAATCATTCGTCCTATACATGAAAATCCCCTTCCATCATTAACTTGCTGTTAGCTGTCAAGAACCTTTTAAACAATTGTGTAAGTCCCCTCGTGAAAACATCAAATCACAACGAACCAACTGAGGGTATTCCATAGCATTTTCGGAACCTTGGAGTTGAACATACGAACTTTCTTGCAATCTTAGCGTACGGGATTCTTTGATCAAGAGAGAATGGAGTAGCCTTCAGATACTTTGTTCTGCTGATTGATGCGGTCACAAAAATCACATCAACAAGTCCCCCGCACATCTATTATTCAATAGATGGCCCTCCCTTCAACAAAGAGATTGGTAGAGTAACAAATATTGTTAACCAACTGAGCATAGTGGTGTGTCCTACATGACTAGATCCTTGCAATCCCACAATCCCGAACTAGCATGTACTATTGGATCACAGTGAACTGACAGTGTAATCATCGCCTGATCTAAGACGATGTAGGTACATTACACTACTTTGATCAAAGAGTTTTAGTTCAGTAAACGATTGAGTAAGTCATCTATCACTTACACTACTTAGGGCCGATTTGATGTAGAGCTATCTTACACTATGCATAGGCTATTTCCTTCAATGGGTAATCAATCACCCCAGACTGCCTACCACATTCTATCTACTTAGAAATGAAACAGTCTACAAGTGTCTTATACAATTCCTCCTAATCAGGAAATCTTTATCCTAGGAGTACTTAAGCTTACCTCAGTTAACCTAATAACTTAAGCTGAAAGGACCTTACTTGACTCTGCCTTCATTTCGACCCTAGTAAATATTAACTATTACCATCGTATTCTCCTTATATGGAGACCATACAAATTATGCAATTTCACACTAATATGCATTTTAAACCTTCTCGTAAATTCACTTCTTAAGCACAATTAAGTAAACCTTTCTAATAATAGCTCATTTTCTCTAGAATCTAAAATGCAGTTCAAGAAATCACCTTCTACCTTTGCACATATAGCAAACACAAAGAAGCATATATATATATATATATATATATATATCAATCAGAAACAAAATTGAAAGATGAAGAATGTTTCATGCCTGATTATAAGCTTTCCTTCAAATGACGCAATTCGAGTCTTCCTCTTAACATAAACCCTCAATGTTGATAGAATCCTCAGTCAGAATTATACTCTAAATTGATGAATATACAGCTATATTGGGATAAACTTAGAATTTGATGATAATAAACTGGCAATTCCTCTGTTCTTAGCACTCGGAAATAAATAGGATTTCAGAATAATGAATTTGTGAAACAAACTCAGAAAACAATTGAAATTCGGATTTTGCAAGTGATCCGTGATGAATGAACTTGGTGGCTATTTATAAAGCCCCCAGAACAACAATTTCCACTCTTGCAGGCATGTAAATTGACAGAACTGCTCTTTGAATATTTCAAAATGAAATGTGGTGGATTTTCCACACTTACAACTTAAAAGAGGTGAATCAATTTCCAGCACATCAGAGAATGTTTCAAACTTGCACATGTTAAAGATGGAGGGTCGACACCTACAAGCATATCTGCAAATATGGCGGGTGATTCATCTTTGCAGAAGAGGTCATGGTTTACTTTTCAAACACCTTGCTCATTTATTGTCTGAGTCAACTCTTCTCTTAACTGTGTTTGAATTATTCATACCTCTAGGTGCGCATTATTCAGGCACGTGTTTCTCAGCGCCATTCTCCATTTTCACCCATTATGCGTTTCAAATAGTTGAGAAATAAATATTTTGTTTTCAATAATTTGAAACATAAATATTTGATATGGTAGGAAATATTTCGATTTCCTATGTTTTAAGTGATTCAAATAAGAATAGCTCGATTCATGGTAGGTGATTAATAATCAGCTGAAAGATATTCATCGATTTTCATAGTTTAGACTTTAATATACACTCAAAGTGGAATATATTTTAATTTAATTTTCAAATAATGAGATTTAAAATATTGAACTTAGGAAATAAGTTAATTTCCAAAGTGGAGACCAATTTAGAAAATAATTTGATTTTCATAAATTGAGAAATTAAATAAAATATAATTCCATTATAGATTTTATTATATAAATATTATTATAGTCTTAAATATATTAAACATATAGATATATATTTAAATACCCGAGTATTATTAATATATATATATATATATACATATATACATATATTTAACTAATATATAGATATATCGTGAGCTAGTTAGCATATACCCAATATATATATATAAATAAAGTCATTAGGCAATAATAATATAATATTATTAATATCACATATATAGGTTGTGTGCATATATTCATGTATATATCATTGTATACCTCTATGTACACATATATGTAAGTATACCATATTGATGCATCCATATGAGCACATCCATCTGCCAGCATACGCTTGTATCAATGCGTATATACGCATGAATACGTGTATATACAATATACATGCATATATGTTCACGTCCATTTCACATACAACCATTTACGTTACGATCATAATGATCGTAATATCACAAGACAGATTCAAGGATATACATCACTCATAAATGCATACAAAGGAAGACAAGACTCCTAATGCAACATACATGCTATGGATGACTTCCCTATAATCCACACAGACTGACTTAGTTCACTCAATCTAAGATGACGTGTGTGTATGCTTAGTTAATTCACTTTACCAGTTAAACGACCAACCCCCTCTCCCAAGTGATATTTGCCCTCCGCTTGGAGGAATGGTTCACATACTTGCATCCATTGACATAAACTCACGACAGTCATATGTTCACAACAATAGCAGTATATATAAACGTCTCAAGTTAGAATAACATGATTCATTAACCTCCTTATGCAATATCTCACCATGAATAACATCAACTAAGATAACATCAAATGAAACAACATCAAGTGAGATAACATTCATATTGAAAACAAGGTACAAGCATCATTAATTCATCTCCAGAATTCATATTACCTTCACTTTTCTTCTATTTAGTATTAGTAAACAGTAACCTCACAATTTGGGATGTAACATACTTCCCCCCTTGTGAATCATCGCCCCCCATGATCTATAGCCTTTTAAAATACAGTTAAATCCAGCAAATTTTTGCTTACACTTCTCAAAATATGTAAGATTTATAAACATTCATCCTATATAGCAATCTTGTCCTTCATGGGCCTTGCTTCGAGTGTCCTCACTATCGCATAGGGTAAACTCGTATGTCTTACTCATACTTACTCTCTCAAAGAGTTTTAACATATGTACACATCCAAGATATACTAGTAACTATACATAACACCAAACACACAATGATCAGAATTCATTGGCCCATGAATTTATCCTTAGTATAATCCAAATAGAAGAGGAATATTGATGCATTGTACACTACATCGTGGGTCCAATCCTTCTCTTTTGGTATTTACACTTTTAGACAACTTATAAACTGAGTTCGTTCGTCACTTACACATCTATTCTCCTTACCATAAAATACTTGTTCTTGATTTCTTGTCCGTCTCAAGCATAACTTTGCTCCTAGACACCTGTCAAATCCTGATATTGCTTCATACTTAAGCTTTGTATCACAAAGTTTCATTGATCACTTCGATCTATTACTCCTTTTTGACATTTTATCAAGTCTATGGTTCACTCAATTCTAAGCCTATTTCAGCTTAATTGAGTTTCCAACCTTCTTTTCCAAATAATGGTCCAAACTTCAATATTAGAATTTTATAAATCATTCAAGACTTATTCTACCATCTTTGCTTATTTCACTATATATAATAATATATTGTGCATTCAATCAATTGAATGTTTCATAGTATGATCAGGGTTTACACAACCTTATCATTATTGCTAAACTAAGATAACCTCTCAGGATTACTAAGCCTCTACTTGCCCTCAATATATTAATTAGGACCAAAAATCCTATAAGTCAAGTTTCCAAAAAGCGTTGGTTTCATTGATTAGTTTGTCTACTAGAACATTATCTGAGTTCTACTAACTTAGACAGATTGATCTGTCTTGTGTTCTACCATTTTTCCTCTGGAATCTCAAGAGAGTATGCATGTCCTACGGATGATGACATTCGGTCTTCATTTCCTGGTATACTAGACATTACCTTGCCATATTTTGTGCAGCCTCATACTCTATCTTTTCCAAGGTTATAGTGGTTTTTCATCCTAACAATTCCCGTTGTCGTTCCGATGTCCTAACTCTAACATTAATTCCCTCATTTCATTCACAATTCTTCCAAAATTTTAGGTACATAGGTTCTTTTATATCCAATGATAGTCTATTCCATGACTAATTGAAAACCTATTTTACGATCTCACGCCATCTTTCATTCCCATGTAATAGTGGTTATAAGTTTTGCGAAGATAAATCCCATTTATCTTAGTGTTGTGACCTTTTCACACATCGCCCCATTCAAGATGGGGACCCCCTAATTTTGCTCCATTCTGGTCTTTTGGCTTTGGTTTTCTCTCTCTCTCTCTCTCCGTATCTTTCTACTGTCTGTCTTTCCTGGGGTATGCCCGTTTGTGAGCTTAAAAATGAAATTTTGACCAAGTCTGTAAAATTAGGGTTCGTATTCCTCTGGTCAATTTGAGGTCAAACGAGGTGAATAAATTGAAATCCGAGATTAACATTGTTGTCAGTCTGCTTCTAGCAAGTTTCCACTGAAGTTTCATCAAATTCCAGTAACTTACTATTTTTAGTAAGTGGGCAATTAAGAGCGTTCCTTCAGCATTTTTGAAGTTTCGACAGTCACATTGCATCCAGAACACATCAAGCTGCTCACTGGGTTTATATGCAGAGTTTAGACAACTTACTATTTTTAGCAAGTTCAACTTCCCGAGCAAATTCTAGGGTTTATATGCAGAGTTTTTCTTTGCATGTCAGCATATTCCTTCTAGGTTTTCAGAAACCTTCGCGATGGTATAACATGCAAAGTGACATAACAACTTTCAGAGTTCAGCCTTCAGAGGCTATTTTTAGGGTTTGCATGTCAGGGTTTTCTTTGCATGTCGAGTGATTCCTTGTGGGTTTTTCAAGAGCTTCGCAGTGATGTGACATGCAAAGCAGGATAATCACTTCTCCAGCAACTTGCTATTTATAGCAAGTACATTCCGACAGCTCTCTCCCAGCACATCAGAACCACAAACAGGGCGCAATGCAACAGAAACGAGGTTAAACGGAGGTCATTTGACGCGCATGCAAGACAAATTAGGGTTTCTAGCTTCGGGACCCAAAAAGAGGGGTAAAAAGTCAGAATTTCCAAAAACTGGTGTATCCGACTGCGATCAGTATCTTTCAAGCTACCCACCAGTAAAATTTGAGGGCAAACGGAGCACTTACTATTTATAGTAAGGCGTTCCAGAAACTGGGTAAAAATAGTAAACCAGCAGCAGGCGCCAGTGCCAACGGGCAGGTCACCCGATGAGGAGCACGTCATTTGAATTTCAAATCAAACAGAGTTGTGGAAGTATCAGAAACAAGTAGTTACTATAAATAGTAAATCATCTTCAGAAATGGGCTAAAAATAGCAAGCTAGCTCGGGATAGCAGTATGAACAGGCTGACAAGGTCATGAAGGTCCAGTGTTCAAAATTTCAAATCAATCCGAGCTTCAGAAGTGTGGAAATCAGGGGACTTACTATAAATAGCAGGACATGGAGAAGCTGGCAGAAGGAGGGAAGAGTGGCTAAGTGTTGAAAATTCATCCGTCACCACCTTGAAAATGCGCCCACTGCAATTGGAAAGCAAGCCAAGGATGAAAATTTCTAAGTGTTAAATATCCTCCTGCCTAGGCAAAATGCGCCCTCAAGAAGAATGAAGATGATTTAAAAAAATTCTAAGTATCAAACTTCATCCACCTCCCATGCTCAAATGCGCCCATTCCTCTTGCCTAGCCTAAATGCGCCAAGTTTAAGAGAAGTCAAAGACAAGTCAGGGCGTCATAAAGTTTCATCCTTCACCATATAGGAAATGCGCCCAATTTCCAAAGATGGTCAAAGAGGTTGGAATGTTAATCCTCTAGCCTAGGCAAAATGCGCCCATCCTCTAGCAAGTGTAATATGCGCCCATGTTAAGAAGTCAAAGAAAGTCAAAGCAAGGGCGTTGGGAACTTCATCCACCTCCCATGCTCAAATGCGCCCAAATGAGGGCATGTAAGGACAAAAACAAGTCAGCTCAAGGGTCACATGTTGAGGAGTTGCAATGGCGTTGAAGGTGAAGATGGAGAATAATGCTGGGCGTTGAAGTTAAAAATATCCTCCTACATGTGTAAAGTGCGCCAAGGTAAGGTAAAAGGGGAGATAAATATTGCTAAGGCGTTGGGAATATTAAGCCTATGGGGTGATGTGAATAAAACATGTTGGGCGTTGAAATTAAATATCCTCCATGACATGTGCTTTCAAGACAATTTTTCTAAGGGAGTTAATAAAATTCCTCACCACAGACAAGGTGATTGAAGTTGAAGAAAATTTTCTAAGGCAAAAATAAATTCAAAGTGCCAAGTGAGTTAAATTTCTTCGAAGGCAATATTTCCATCCCTAAGAAAATGACGCCCAAGTATGGGGAAGTGATGGAATTTTCTTGAGACACGAACAAGATTGCCAGTGCAGAAGTTAGATGATGCCAGCTTCACAAGGTCAACGAGAGATTTCAAGTCAGAGCAAAGAAATGTTCACAGATGAGAAGAACAAGATTAAATTTCATGAGGAATTATTTTTCTAAGGTTCAAAATTCAAGAAAATTAAATGAACCCGTTCGTTGTATACCCATGAATTGGACAAGTTCTGAAAGAAATTTTCTTTTGGGTATTGAGGATTATCGACAAGAAGATGATTTCCAAGTCTTCTACACTTCGCTGAGACTTTCGACATGAAGAATTTAATCGACACTCGAATTATGAATTTTCCTAAGGGAAAATTTAAAATTTTCTAAGGCAAATTGAATAAAATGTGTTTTCAAGGTAAAACTTTCCAGACGATGAATTTGAAATGGATTGCCTAGATGATTTTGATTGAATTCTTCACAGAATGAATTTCCTAGAGTCAGAGGAGAAATAAAATTAAAAGTTGAACGACAGAGCTCCGGCTGGTGAATGAAATTTGTTAGAGAGTGAATTTAAAGTAATGTTGACGTGGTTTTTGCAACTACACCAACACAAAATAAAGTCGCCAACAGCTACTCTATCCTCTCTTGAACAAAGTTTCCTGCATGCTAAGATTGCGAGATAGGTCATACATTTAACTCCAAGGTTCCTTCAGTGCGAATAGTCTCAGTTGGCTTGATGTGATTTTGCTGGTATTTCAAGGGGACTTACACAATTGTTCAACAGTTGACAGCAGACAGCGGACTAAGGGCTTTCGTGTAATTCAAAGGATTTGGCAAGTGAGCACAAGTTTCCTAATCCTAACCAGAAATGGACTGAAATTAAATGAGCGTAGGGCCTAAGAAGTTTATGTTCTACTCTATGGCGTGGGACATGGCGATCAATTCTTACGGACTTCAACCGGTCTTGCTTTGCCTCGCTTTGGACAACTTCCACAAAACCGGTGCAATCTTCAGAGGAGTGGCGAAAGATGTTCAAATTATAACTCAACATTCACGCACCATCAAGACAATGCATACGAACACATGAGTCACAATCGAAGTTAAGTTTGAGAAGTAAATCCAGTTGACCACGCAGGGCGAACCCACCGTCAGCGAGCCCGCTAGCGGTATGGACAAGCGAAGTCTTGTTCAAATCGAGCACCACATTCCACAATTACTAAGTACTTGCATGAAATGAAATCTACTTTAAGCTACTTCAAGATGCTATGTGAATTGGAAGGACGAAGAAGCCTCAATAACTACTCATAACAAAGAAGAAATCACCATCAATGAAAATTCTTTTATTATGAAAGCATTCATGACAACTTCTTACAAAGTATTCAAAGGGAAGACTTTCCTTCCTCTTCAATCTAAACTATACTATCAACTATTCTACTTTCTACTCTATCAATTTCTCTCTACTCCTTCTCTTCTATCCTAACTCTGATCTTATTCTAATGAGATACAAATGAGGGGGGGGATGCCCCTTTTATAGCTGGCCAAGTCCAATGGACGGCTCAGATCACAATCGGTTGGATGGCCCAGATTGTGCCACCTCAGCCCTAAACAAGATTCACCCTAAAAACCGCCACCAAGAGGGGTGGGGTAATAAATGAGCCATTAATGTCCATCATCCTTCTAGAAGATTCCAATCCAAAACGCGTTCACACTGCTCTTGATCTTCTTCTTGACGTTGTTCTTCAACTTTGCTCGAGCTTCCATTCTTTTCTCCATCCTGAGTTTTGAAAACATTTCTTCTCTATCACTAAGTCTCAACATTTAGCCATTTTCTTGCAACTTTTCTTCCTTCGAGGTTGAAATGTCATCTTGGATTATTTTCTTCATCACTTAAGTCATCACCGCCTGGTCTCGACGTTCCTCCTGCAAAACAAGCAAGGAGAAGAGTATTAGAACATTTCATAATATAAATTCACTTTACTTACCTGATTTTCACGCTTTAACTCCCGAGGGTTCATCATCTTCACTAGCCAACTTCATCCTCAAATTCTTCATGCCTCAGCCAAATTTCCAACCCATCTTGTATTTTGCTTGGGCGTACTTCACTCCGATATTTCATCCAACTCTGGCTTAAGCAAAATGTTTTCATCAGGAATTTGATAAAACATTATCTAGGCACCCAACTTCGAATTCATCCGCCAAGGCATTCTATTTCAACATCCTTTTCCTTTCTTGCCTTAGAAAAATTTTCAAACTTTTACCTTAGAAAATTCATCAATCCTGTGCCCACCAAAAATTTCCATCTTGAAGGCCTTGACGAAGCGCAAAAGACTTTAAAATCTAATCCTTATCGGAGATCTTCAATACCTAGAAGAAAATTTCCTTCAGAACGTGCTGAACTCATGGGTGTACAACGAACGGGTTCATTTAATTTTCTTGAATTTTGAACCCTAGAAAAAATAATTTTCATCAATTTACTCCAGTTCTTCATCTCTGAGCGTATTCCTGCTCTGACTTGAAATTTTTTTATCAACCCTGTGAAGCTGGCATCCACTGACTGAATTCATCTCTGGCAATTTCATTCATATCTCGAGAAACTTCATCACTTCAAGTCTAGGCGTAATTTAGTTAACACTTAGAAAAAATATTTAAATTCCATCAATGTTAAGCCTCAATAAGGAATTTGCCTTAGAAAATTTTTATTCCTCCTCATTCATCTTGCCCGTGAGGGATTTTTACCAACTCATTTAGAGAAATTTCTTTCAAATGCCTTGGACGCATTTCACTTGTCGTGAAGGATATTTTAATTTCAATCTCCCAACATATTTTATTCACTTCACCCTAGGCGCACCTCACACTTAGAAGAGAATATCTTATTTCCAGGCCTTAGTCATTTTATTTTTATTCATATCACCTTGCACTTGGCGCATTTAGCACTTAGAAGAGGATACTTCACATCCACGCCTAGCATATTTTATCAACCTCACCTATACTTAACCACTTTTCAACTCAAATCCACTCTTTACTTGGCGCATTCAAAGGCTAGAGAGGAAAGTCAACACTAGAATAATCCCATCTTGCACAACGCCCAACAACCTTCACTTGTCTTCATCTCTATTTGTGCGCATTTTACCCCTTGAAGTGGATGGGCGCATTTTAGTATGTGAGGACGATGAAACTCTTTCCAACGTTTTGACCTCTTTGACCTTTTAGACTAGCTTGTAACATGGGCGCATTTGCTATGTGAAGAGGGTTTTTAAATTTGTCTTTTCCATGCTAAGTTGGGCGCATTTTGCATGTCCAAGAGGATGAAAGTCTTCAACGCCACCTTGACCACCTTTGACTTCTTCTTAAACTTGGCGCATTTCAAAGGGGGTGGAGGATATCTTCATTACTTAGAATTTTTTTTATGCGTCCAATACCTTGAGGGCGCATTTTGAAGGTGATGAAGGATAAAGCTTTTATGCCATTGACCCTTTTGACTAGCTTTTCAAGCATGGGCGCATTTTATGCCTTGAGGAGGATGGAACTTTTACTTAGCATTTTCCAGCCATCTTGAATGCAAGTTGGGCGCATTTAGGCTAGGGAGCAGGATGAAACTCATGCCTTAGCAACTTTTGCATGTTATTACCTTGAGGTGGGCCCATTTGGAGGTAGGAGGAGGATATTTCAAACACTTAAAGATTTTCCTGGCTTCTAGCTGAGATGGGAGCATTTTCCTGGTGGTGCAGGATAAACTTATAACTTAGCTATTTTCCTTGTCTTCACCAGCCTCTCCATGCCTTACTATAAATAGTAAGTCCTTTAATTTTTATATCTTAGAAGCTCAAATTGCTTTGAAATTTTGAACACTGGACCTTCACGACCTTGTCAGCCTGTTGACGCTGCTATTCTGAGTTGGCCTGCTATTTTTAGCCCATTTCTGAAGGTGATTTACTATTTCTAGTAATTGCCTGCTTCAAATACCTCCACAACTTCGATTGACTTGAAATTTGAATGACGTGCTCCTCACCACGTGACTCGCCTGTTGACACGGACACCTGTTGCTGACTTTCTATTTTTAGCCAGTTTCTAAAATGACTTACTATAAATAGTAAGTGTTCCGTTTTCCCTCAAATTTTACCAGCAGATAGCTTGAAAGATGCTGATCGCGGTGGTATACACCGGTTTTCGAAAATTCCGACCTTTTACCCCTCTTTTCGGGTCCCAAAGCTGGAAACCCTAATTGGTCTTGCATGTGTATCAAACGACCTCCATTTGTCCTCGTTTCTGTTGCATCGCGATCAATTTGTGATTCTGAAGTGCTGGGAGGCAGTTGCCAGAGTGCACCTACTAAAAATAGTAAGTTGTTGAAGAAGTGATTATCCTGCTTTGCATGTCACACCACTGCGTAGGTCTCAAAAAACCCACAAAGAATCACGTGACATGCAAAGAAAACCTTGACATGCAAACCCTAAAAATAGCCTCGGAAGGCTGAATTCTGAAAGTTGTTATCTCACTTTGCATGTTACACCATTGCGAAGGTCTCTGAAAACCCAGAAGGAATCTTCAGACATGCGTTGAAAAATTCTTCATATAAACCTTGAAATCTGCCCTGGAAGCTGAACTGCTAAAAATAGTAAGTTGTCGTTTCAGCTCAAATTTTGTAGATGAGTAGCTTGATGTGTTCTGGATGCAGCGTGACTGTTAAAACTTCAAAAATGCTGAAGGAACGCCTAGAATTACACACTTACTAAAAATAGTAAGTTGTCAGAATCTGATGAAATTTAGCTGAGAGTCAACTGGAAGCACACTGACAGCAATGTTAAGCTCTGTTTTCAATTTATTCATTTCATTTGATTTCAAGTTGACCAGAAAGATAGAAACCCTAATTCTCAGACTTGGCCAAATTTCACAATTAAGCTCAATGACGGGCACAATCCTCGAAAGGAAGACATCAGAAAAGAGACAGAGAGAGAGAAAACCAAAGCCAAAAAGACCGGAATGGAGCAAAAATTAGGGGTCCCCATCTTGAATGTGGCGATGTGTGAAAAGGTCACAAGAAGTAAATATTTTCGAAAGTAAATTAAAAACAATACACCAATCAAAGTTGAAGTTCTAGAAGGTCAAGATTCCAGGCGTCAGGAGACAAGTGTTGAAATTGGCAAAAGAGGGAAATTCGAATTCTTGAAGAGAAGTAGTGGAAATTTAATGAGTTTTCTAAACTTGGCCTCTTTCTAGAATTCGATTTTGCTATAAGAGCTGAAAATTCATTCATTCTTTTCACAGTTGAAGACATTCGAATTTTGCTTTGAGTTTTAAGTTGCAGTGAGTGACTGAGTTGAGTGTTGAAGAGGATTGCTGAAGCTGAGGGTTGTTGAAGAGGTACGACTTGGAGTAATTGGCTGAAGCTGAAATTTAAAAATCTAAGTTGAAGTTGCTGAGGTACGAAATTGCTAAGTCACTTGAAGTCGCAGTGCAAGCTGAAAGTTGTTGAAGAAATTCGATTTGAAGGAGAACATTGCTGAAACTAAAGAAGTGCGACTTGAAGTTCAAGTGAGTTGTTGAAGGTTGAGATTTAAAAGTCCAAGTGCTGGCAAGTTGCTGATTGAAGTTGGCCGATTTCTTGAAGTATTAAAGCTGTTGCAGCCAACTTAGAAAAGTTGCTAAGTCGAAGTTGTTGAAACTCTCTAAGTGTTGAAATTTCAAAATTGTGAAGGAGAAGTTGAGGTTTGCAGATGAATATGATGTTGCAACTTCTCAAAGTTTTTAAAGTCGACCAGCAGCCCCTGCATGGTATGTTATTTAGTTTCTAAGTTAATTTGCTGATGGCTGTTTATTATTTTGCAGGATGGCTGAAGTAAGAGCAACTGGCAGGGATAGCAATGGCGCATCTAGACAGGCTGTTATCAAGAAGCTGAGCAAGCCTTTCCTGCCGGAGTCAAGGTTCACTTCAAAGTTGGGCAAGCTGGCTGATACAAATTTGGGCTCTTTCAACTTGGAGACTTTCAAGAGTTGGATAATGGGAGTTGGCAGTCACCGTCCTTCGATCACTTCACACAACATTGTTCGAAGTGGATTATTTGCAGCTGTTGGTTTCCCGCCAGCTATTCAGTGCTCGGAGCTGATGATGGAGTGTGCTAATTGCTATGAGCTTGAGCACAAATCAATTGTCTCACTAGATGGTCAAGTATACGCCAACCTCACTCCTGCAACTATTGGCGAAGCTTTCGGAATTCTACCACACGAGAAGATGATTTACAAATTGAGAGAATGTGCTGAACGAATGTATGCTTCTACATTCGAGAGATGTACAAAGGTGATCAACACTCGCTGGATGAGCAAACCCAAGCCCTCTTGTACAAAATTGCCAAGACAGATTATATCAGATGATTTGAAGCAGGAGTATTGTGACCTGATCATGATGCTGAGTAGAGTTGGAGGCTGCCCTCAAGCATTCATTTTTGAGCCTTGGATGTTTTATTACATCAACCTCGTGCTAGAAGGAAAAGACCACATCAATTGGGCTGTGATGATCAGTGATAATTTACAGGAGCAGCTCCTAAGTCTGAGGAGGACAAAGACATTTTACATGGGCTCCTACATTATTTACATGCTGGCTTGTATGACAAAGTATAGAGGGATTTCTTATAAGGAGCCTGTTGGTTGTGGTTCTCATCAATTCAAAATCTATGAGGCTTATCCGCAGTTGCACCTGACAAGCACTACACATTTGAAGCGTGTCAACGATGCCTTTACCATGCACATCACGAGATCACTTCAGGAGCGGACTCATCATAGGATTTCGAGGGAAGCTCAGGAATTGATTGAAAGGTATGGGTGCTGGTTTATACAGTTTCCGAAGTTTTCTTACATTAGGCTGCAAGGTTTTTCTTCATATCCATATAGGCTGCCTAAGTATCCGACCAACAGAATTTTATTGTTAGAGATATCTAGGCAACTAGTTGCCTACACTAAGATTCAGAAGAGGAAGAAGAAGGGAGGTGTTGACTTCCCAATTGTCATGGGCAATTCAGACGAAGTGTGTCCTTCACTTCAAGCAGCTAGAGAAGCTGAAAGTGAGCTTCAGTTCTTTCATTTTTCCTATCACACCAGCAGACAGCATTATGATCCACATAGTAATATCAGATGGATACTGTCAGAAGAATTCAAGCATAAGGAAAACATTGAGGATTATTGGGCTGGTGCATCAGATGAGGCTGAAGTCAGAAAGAGGATGTTCTCTAGGCTACCAATAAGCATGATTAGGGAGTGTGAAGTCATTCCAGTGCCGGACCAAGTGGATGAGGACATGAACGTTCTACATCCAGATTATGAGGCAGTAAGAGATACGCCACTTCCACTCCCAGATTGGTCGGAGCTAGAGATAGCTAATTTGGACACGCTTTGCATTCCAGTCATGACATTTACCAGAGCATGGGTTGATAGGCACGTGAGCAGACTGAAGAGTAGGCCAATTTCTTTGACCTACAATTTGATGAGAGATCACAGGACACCCACTACCAGCAGGAAGAAACAGATTACTAAAGGTCCAGAATCTCAAAGGAAAGAACCAGTTCGGCAGGAGCCTGTTTAGCCAGAGCCTCCGAGAGTTGTGATTGAATCGCCTAGGCCACTGGAGACACGTTCTCCAAGTATACAGGAGGTTTCTCTTTTCGCTAATCAGAGAAATGCGTTGAATCAGGAGTAGGAAGTACATGAAGAAAATCAGCCACGACGAAGAGAGTCAGTTGGCCAGAGTGTTAATGCGCCTACTAGAGATGATCAGCAAGATGATGATGAGACTGCTACTGACACTCATTTTCAGCGTGAGTTAGAGACGGCTTTGGAGGATGATGCAATTTTGGGAGATACTCAGCCACTAGAGGCAGATGAGCCTCACCAGAATGATATTGAAGTTGAACAAGTCCGTGAAGTAGAAGCACAAGAACAACAGCCATTTGTATCCAGCAAGTTGTACCTGAAATGCTTAGAGACAGAATGAGAAGGAGCCCCAGTGAAGAAGTTGATCCAGCAATTGAGATGGAAGAGTTTTTGAATAGGATCAGTGCGCCTCCACCAAAGAAGAGAGCACGGAAATTTTCAAAGATTTCAACTGATGAGGATGGCTCTCGCACCCTTCATATGGCTGTGCCACGAGTTGATTGTGATCAAGATGAAGTAGTGCCAAAAAATTATGTGATCACAACTATGGAGTTAGGACGCCCCACAGGTGCATAGATTGTTGAGGAATGTGATAATTTCTATCAGGCACTTAAGGATAGATTGTTCAGAACTGAAGGAATATATAAGAAATTGAAGCAAGAACATAAAACATTGATAGGATATATGCGGCACTTGTCTCGTCCTTGTGGGCAAGAGAATCCAGCAATTGAGCTTCCAGCTGAATTATCTAGAGCATCAGTTAGTGGCTTGGAGGAGTTAAGGAAGGTGGCACATGAGGCAGACAAGTGGGTTAGAGGTGTTCGCGCCGAGACATAAAAGTTTATGGAAGATCTTGCTCGTGCTTACCAACAAGCTTCTAGCATTATGGCACGTATGGAGGTAGTTGATCAGGCCTGGGGTGATGCTTCTGTTTATCAGAGCAAAGTTATTCAGCGTTTGGAGGCATTGATGCATACTCTTTTGCAGATGCTGATTGATGGAGGAGTCATTCAGGAGGGTGATAGGTATAACTTCGCCAAATGGTACTCTTCAGTAGTCACAGGACGTGGGTTCTTTGATGCAGCACAGGCGGATTCAGCTAGAGTCAGGAAGGCTATGATGAATATTGTTGATGGAGTCCTAAATACCTTGGAGGCAATCTTTGCTAGACAGCTGAATTCCGATGAGGTGACTACTGATAATTTGAGGGGTAGGCTGGCACCTTTCTTTTCGGAGGTGAAGACCTTTGTGCAGGATGACTTTGAGAATATTTCCACTTTCTCCAGCTTGATTCAGAGTACGCAGGATGCCTTAGCTGCTTGGAGAAAATCTTGCATGAGGCATGGACAATCAGTCACAGTGCTTGAGTTTCAACTTGATTGTATTCCACCGATTTCTATTCAGGAGGTCGAGGTTGTGCTTGTCAGGTTCATTGAATTTGCAGCCAGGGAGAGGAAGAATGGAAATGCACTACTGGATGATGACCTCCTAGAAGATTGATTATGGGCATTAATTGCCTTTACTATTTTGGGAGTGAGTGGGAATCTTTGATTCATTTATTGTACCACTCCCCATTCTAGCAGTTTTTAGGGTTAGGGCTGAGGTGGCTTAATCTTAGCCATTCTTTTGATTGTAATTTGAGCCGTCCATTGGACTGGGCTATCTATAAAAGGGGGAGCCCCCCTCATTTGTACCTCATAAGAAATTAGAATCAGAGATTAGATTAGAGGAGATATCAGAGAGTAGAGCAAAAAGATAGTTTGATAGCTTAGCATAGTGTGGAGAAGAAGGAAAGTTTTCCTTTGAAAACTTTTGTAAGAGATTGTTGTGTAAAACTTTCATAATAGAAGATCTTTTCATTGATGGTGAAATTTGTCTTTGTTATGAATAGCTAGCGAGGTTTCTTCATCCCTTCTACTCCAAGTAGCGTAAAATAGCTTAAGGTAGTGTAATTTTCATTTCATGCAAGTAGATATTAGTTGTGGGTTTGTGGTGTTGATCAAGGCAACTTCGTTTTATTCCATACCACTAGCAGCTTGCTGACGGCAAGTTCGCCTTGTGTGGTCAACTGGAGAATTTTATAAGCCTAACTTCAGTTGCAATTCATATCTTGGTATGCGTCGTCTTGACGGTATCTCGGTGTCAGATTGTAGCTTGAAAATTTCTCGCTATCCCCTTGAAGATTGCACCAACTTTGTGTAAGTTGTCCAACGTGAGGTGGAGCAGAGTTTGGTTGAAGTTTGTTGAGATTGATCCCACGTCCCGTCTTAGAGTAGAATTTAGGACCTTCTTATCCCTATACTTATTTACATTCCGTACATTTCTGGTTAGTTTTAGAAAACCCATACCTCAACGCCAAATCATTCACATAAAATCCCTTTCAAATCATTAACCTGTTGTCAACTACAAAACCTTAAGAACAATTGTGTAAGTCCCCTCGTAAAAACAGCATATCACAACGAACCAACTGAGGGTATTCCAAAGCTTTTCAGAACCTTGGAGTTGAACGTGCGATCTTTCTTGCAATCTTAGCGCATAGAATACTTTGATCAAGAGAGAATGGAGTAGCCTTCGAATTACTTTGTTCTGCTGATTGGTGCGGTCACAAAAATCACATCACCACTTAGGACATCCACACTGTGGATCTCTTCTGTCCTTGGATTATTTTTGAAGATGTAATCCATCTTTTAACGCATTCTAATTTTCCTGATAAATTTTGTACTAATTTTGAATATTAATCCTTGTTCAGTCATATTGGTCCCTAGAAGATAGCAAATTGAATTACATACCTAGTTACCAAGCATGAACATTCCTCGTTGGTTTCATTGATTCTCTTAATCATATAGGAAAGTCCAACTTCGGTATATCCTTTTGTGTACAAGTAACAACCCCGGTGTTTTATTCTGTAAGATTCTCGACATCTCACGAAAAGTGTTATATTGCTCGGACATAACAATAGATGTTTCCCTTTTTAGAGTGTATCCTCTTTAATATACAAGCCACTCAAACAGAGTCTAGTCAATACGATGACTTCTTTCCTAGAGTGTAAAGTAGCTTCTTTAACTCACTAGGTATCCACCTATGTTTCCATTCATAGAGAGTTTCTTAACCTCGAGGGATTTGCACCTTCTCATGGTGAATCTTAAAGTCAATATTCCCTTCCAATTCTTAAGATAGAATTCTCAATCGTTGACTAGTCTGATGTTATAGGCTTTTCTTCCCCTATATATCCCATTCAAGACCGAATGTACAACTTCAACCAAGTAGATTATTCCAACTACAAGGTGTTAAAGAGTAGTCAATTATATAACCCAACTCAATAGGTTAAATCTTATCCTAAGATCTCTCTCTTCATTCGAATGATGTTCTTGTCCCAGTTAGGTTATTATCCACCTAGGGTTTCATTCAAGAGTAAGGTAGTGATCAAGTAATCATTCACATAAAGATCTTTTTGATGTGATTTAACATGTGCCACATCCTACCTTATCTTTTTCTTTTTTCCATTCCATCTCTATGGCCTTTGACATTTCCAGGTCTCTTAGCATAGTACGTTTCAGTGTCAAGTCGCTTTATGACATGGATATATTTCTTAATACGTAGTATTACTACATATATATAGAAATAACATCATTACCTAAATTCTCCATATAAAATATATAGGAGTGTAGAGACACTTTCTCCCAATCACGAGTAATCTAGATACTCCCTTGTCACTTCCATAGGCAATGATCTTCCTTATTATTACCCGTCTATCCTTTTCTAAGACAGTAATGACAATATCATTTGATTCCTTAATCAAATAAATATAAGGTATGGGATGATAAGAGGTCATAATCCTTGACCCTTATCTTTTACCAAAATCCCAATACCTTTTCCTTGTGGTCATAAAATGTATGACTTAATTGTCAACATGACTTGCAAAGAAGTCATTAATCTTTCAAAATTGAAAGCATACCTTCGTTTTTCGTTGGGTCGGATACTTAACTCGAGTCAATCCACTCTTTTTCTTATCTTAGTCAAACTCCAATAATCTCATTGATTTTGGTTGGTGGAATCATGCCCACATTGTTGATTACTTAGTTTCTGACCATTTTGGTCCTTTCTCTTTTTCCTTGGTACTAACTCTTTTCTTGCAAGATCCTATCTTTACACAAGAATCGGGTTTATGTCAAGAGTTTTCCAACCCTTGTGGACACCTTCTTCGTTGACTTTCTACTTTGATCTAAATAATCCCGACTTTGCATATGCACAAATTTGTAGTGTTTTCACTTCTTGACTCTTAACAACTTATGTCTACTACTATAAAAGGTTATCTCATTTCTTCTAATTGCCTTGGAGTCATAAAACTATTCCGTTGGATAAAGGTATATATTGGTTATTCTTCCTGACCTTTCTTCATAACCTGATGACATAATCTTCCGCAATCCTAGGTATTATCATAAGTTGTTGGTTTTGGAGTTCCTACTCTAGGGATGACTCTTAACTCGTCCCAATTTACATAAGTTACTAGAGATCTCATATTCCTTTTCACTTCACTAAATTCTTTTCTCTTGCCGTTGTGGCACAAGAACTTTTCAACCGTTATCTTTTGATAAGGTTTACGTATTGTTGCATAATGAGCTCATAGGTTTCAGTGCAGAACATGGTAGCTCTGATACCACATGTAACGTGCCAACCCTTCGGTAAAGTAAAAAAAAGTCCTATATTTTCATCATAAGAGTAAATAAATGTGTTAACATGACATTACAATAATTTTTTTCCTTTTCTTTATTGATAATACATGAACAAGTTGCCATATCCATTTACAATAAAAATTCCATTTCATTATAATAGCTTCACAAGTCCATGAAACAAGAATCCGTACCTTAACTAACATTGCTCCAATGAGCTTTGGAACAAATAGTAGTAAGATGGTCCAGGATCTTCCCTTTCAAATCTTGGTTCTTCAATAGCCTTCAGTGGAGGAGAAACATCACTCAGACACTTTTCCACCAACCACAGACTTATAATGCGGTCCCCCACACATCTATTATTCAATAGATGGCCCTCCCTTCAACGAATAGATTGGTAGAGTAACCAGTACTGTTAACCAACTGAGCATAATGGTGTGTCCTACATGACTAGATCCTTGTAATCCCACAATCCTGAACTAGCATGTACTATTGGATCACGGTGAACTGACAATATAATCATCATCTGATCTAAGAGGATGTAGGTACATTACACTACTTTGATCAAAGAGTTTTAGTTCAATAAATGACTGAGTAAGTCATCTATCACTTACACTACTTAGGGCTGATTTGACTTAGGGCTATCTTACACTACGCATAGGCTATGTCCTTCAATGGGTAATCAGTCACCCCAGACTACCTACCACTTTCTATCTACTTAGAAATGAAACAGTCTACAAGTGTCTTATACAATTCCTCCTAATCAGGAAATCTTTATCCTAGGAGTACTTAAGCTTACCTCAGTTAACCTAATAACTTAAGTTGAAAAGACCTTACTTGACTCTACCTTCATTTCGACCCTAGTAAATATTAACTATTACCATCGTATTCTCCTTATATGGAGACCACACAAATTATGCAATTTCACACTAATATGCATTTTAAACCTTCTCATAAATTCACTTCTTAAGCACAATTAAGTAAACCTTTCTCATAATAGCTCATTTTCTCTACAATCTAAAATGCAGTTCAAGAAATCACCTTCTACCTTTGCACATACAACAAACACAAAGAAGCATATATATATATATATATCAATCAAAAAAAAAATTGAAAGATGAAGAATGTTTCATGCCTGATTATAAGCTTTCCTTCAAATGACGCAATTTGAGTCTTCCTCTTAACATAAACCCTCAATGTAGATAGAATCCTCAGTCATAATTATACTCTAAATTGATGAATATACAGCTGTATTGGGATAAACTTAGAATTTGATGATAATAAACTGGTAATTCCTCTGTTCTTAGCACTCAAAAATAAATATGATTTTAGAATAATGAATTTGTGAAACAAACTCAGAAAACAATTGAAATTCGGATTTTGCAAGTGATCCGTGATGAATGAACTGGGCGACTATTTATAAAGCCCCCAGCCCAACAATTTCCACTCTTGCAGGCATGTAGATTGATAGACCTGCTCTTTGAATATTTCAAAATGAAATGTGGCGGATTTTCCACACTTACTCACAGTTTAAAAGAGGTGAATCGATTTCCAGCACATCAAAGAATGTTTCAAACTTGCACATGTTAAAAATGGAGGGTCAACACCTACAGGCATCTCCCCAAATATGGCGAGTGATTCATCTTTGCAAAAGAAGTCATGGTTCTTTTTCAAACATCTTGTTCATTTATTGGCTAAGTCGACTCTTATCTTAATTGCGTTTGAATTATTCATACCTCCAGGTGCGCATTATTCAAGCGCGAGTTTCTCAACGCCATTCTCCATTTTCACACATTATGCGTTTCAAATAGTTGAGAAGCAAATATTTTTTTTTCAATAGTTTGAGACATAAATATTCCATATGTTAGGAAATATTTCGATTTCCTATGTTTTAAGTGATTCAAATAAGAAGAGCTCGATTCATGGTTGGTGATTAATAATCGGCTGAAAGATATTCATCGATTTCCATAGTTTAGACTTTAATATACTCTCAAAGTAGAATATATTTTAATTTAATTTTCCAATAATGAGATTTAAAATATTAAACTTAGGAAATAAGTTAATTTCCAAAGTGGAGACGAATTTAGAAAATAATTCGATTTTCATAAATTAAGAAATTAAATAAAATATAATTCCATTATATATTTTATTATATAAATATTATTATAGTCTTAAATATATTAAACACATATATATATATATATATATATATATATATAACTATAATAATATTATATATAATCCTTAATATATAATTACATATATATATACATATATTTAACCAATATATAGATATATTGTGAGCCAGTCAGCATATACCCGATATATATATATATATATATATATATATATATATATATATATATATGTATGTATGTAAAGTCATCAGGCAATAATAATATAATATTATTAATATCACATATATAGGTTATGTGCATATATTCGTGTATATATTAGTGTATACCTCTATGTACACGTATATGTAAGTATACCAAATTGATGCATCCGTATGAGCACATTCATCTGCCAGCATACGCTTGTATCAATGTGTATATATGTATGAATATGTGTATATACAATATACATGCATATATGTTCACTTTCGTTTCACATACAACCATTTACGTTACCATCATAATGGTCATAATATCACAAGACAGATACAAGGATCTACATCACTCATAAATGCATACAAAGGAAGACAAGACTCCTAATGCAACATACATGCTATGGATGACTTCCCTATAATCCACACAGATTGACTTAGTTCACTCAATCTAAGATGACGTGTGTGTATGCTCAGTTAATTCACTTTATCGGTTAAATGACCAACCCCCTTCCGAGTGATATTTCCCCTCCGCCTGGAGGAATGGTTCACATACCTGCATCCACTGACATAAATTGACGATAGTCATATGTTCACAACAATAGCAGTATATATAAACATCTCAAGTTAGAATAACATGATTTATTAACCTCCTTATGCAATATTTCACCATGAATAACATCAAGTGAGATAACATTCATATTGAAAACAAGGTACAAGCATCATTAATTCATTTCCAGAATTCATATTACATTCACTTTTCTTCTATCTAGTATTAGTAAACAGTAACCTCACAATTTGGGATGTAACATTATATATAAACATCTCAAGTTAGAATAACATGATTTATTAACCTCCTTATGCAATATTTCACCATGAATAACATCAAGTGAGATAACATTCATATTGAAAACAAGGTACAAGCATCATTAATTCATTTCCAGAATTCATATTACATTCACTTTTCTTCTATCTAGTATTAGTAAACAGTAACCTCACAATTTGGGATGTAACATTCTAGGGGCAGAGCCCACAATGGGGTCAAGGGTCAGCTTTATCAATATGTTTTCTGCAATGCCAAGTCAATACTTTTTCTAATAAAATCTTTATCCTTTGGAAAACTAATAGCAAATATTAAGAATCTAACTAGTCTAAATGATGAGGGCTATACATATTTTCTCAATGTCTATGAAGATTTTCGCTTAATGTTGTTATTTCTTTTCCTAATGCTCACATTTTAACTAATGAAGACCTAGCTAATGCTCTCACCATTGGTGTTCTCAATTTTCCTATCCTAATACTCACTTTTGCATATTTTTGTTGCAACTTGCAGCCTTGCTTAATGCTATTAAAACTTTATATGGTTTTGGAATGAGGCTGGGATCTTAATTTATTACTTTTATGGGTGCTTAGGGTGTGGGTGGGGTCCATTTAGGGTTAGGTTTAGTGGCCAAAATATTAAAAAATACCTAATTTTCTTAAATTATCATTTTTCTCAGCTATTTGTTGTACAAGATGGATAGGATTTTTTGGTGCATTTAAGGGACGTTGACAAGTCCCTTAAGGGTTTGTGAGATGTCCCTATGTTTTGCCGTAGTTTGCAAATTAAGGGGATGCCCCAAAAATGTCCTCTCTTTGAGGGAGATGCCTTGAGGATGCCCCCTATCTATAGTTGATAATGGTAGCATAGTGGGGAGACATTTCTTTGGAGGATCCTAGTTGATAGGGGTTTAATACCCTTCATGGAGAAGCTAAACGGGTATGATACGCCTTTAGCACTAGAGTTTACTAAAGGATAGGATAATATGCTTCTTGTGATATAGGGGATGGTATTTAAGGTAACTCAAGAATTATTTGTGGAGATGATTGGACTTTCGATAATCGGAGCTAAAATCTTTAAAAAGAGTGGATGATGATTTTATCTTGATCTTCCTGAAATTAGGTGAAGACTTGAAGAAGCTACACTCAAGACATGCTAGAAGCCCTTTACAATCTCCATGGAATGAGGTGGCTTTGTGTGTTATGAGGTTTGTTACTTTGGAATGAAGATTCAAATCCCTATATTCTTATTATTTTATCTTGCTTAATCACTTTCACTATAAAAGATTATTTTCTTTCCCCTCTTATTTACTGTCCTCAGTGGAAAACTCTATTAAAGATTGTAGAAGATCCCCTAGGATGATACTTCTACATTAAGGGTTAATAATGCTTATTGTTAACTTTATCAGATTAAGTTCCATTGTTTATTGCCATGTTCATAAAAAGAAAGATGATGAAGGAAAAGGGTGGGAGAGTCCACAGATTCTAGTTTTGGGCATCTAGAAGACCCTATTCATGTGGATGATTCTAAGTATAACACTAAGTTTCAGTATCAGACTGAGGTTTCTTTGTCCAAGGATAAGAATTTTGATATTTGAGAGAATAGTAATTTGGAAGGTAGTAGTAAAGGAATTGATCGTGTCAAGGATAATAAAAGGAAGATGATGGGTTCCTCTAAGGAGTTTACTGAAGCCTCTATGATTGTGAAGAAGGGTATTGAGAATAAGGGTGCTGGTAAAACATAGGAGATACAAAAGAAAGTTGATGCTCAAAGGGTGGATATTAGTGTTGAGTTTTTTCACTTGGATAGGAACTTCTGCACACATTCAGTGTGAACATGTGGAAAGAGATCAAGTGGTTCAAGTTATTCTGTTTTACATTTCACTTTTGGTGTAAAAGTGAAAGTCTTTTATTTAGCTAAATAAGTCTAATAAAGTGTTGATATGCATTAATGATTTAGACTTATCTTCCATCTCATGCTTATAAGTGATAACGATGCTTTTTGTAATTAAAGTTGATATTTTGGAAGATTAGATGTTTAGCTAAATTAATATAAAGAAATGAGCAAGATAGAAAGATTATAATATACTTAACAATGAATTTCCATGAAGTTATGAGTAAGATCGGTTGTGGAGGTTTTTTTTAAAGTTTTTTTGAAGCAATGGAAAATTGATTTGAAGGTGTAATTATTTGTGTATGCTTCCATATTTTGAAGTTTTCATTATTGTGTAATTGATACAATATTATTTAACATTAGGACATTAATCAGTAGGGTTTGAAAATCTTTTTATAGCATCAGAGCAAAGATAGGAAAATCACGTATCTTTGAAGAAGTAAATTTAAGGGTTTTTTCTTTGAAAAATGTGTAGGATTTTTCTTTTAAAAAATGTACTAGAATATGGATACAAATTGTGTAGGGATTTTTTTGCTTAAAATCATGGTTTCTTTTTGTGTAAATTTTGTGCAGCATTCATCACAGAAAATTCCAAAAGTTTCTTTGAAAAATCATAGGGCTTTCATAGAAGATTGTGCACTAGAAGATATTGCAATGAGAAATTGTGGTTATTTTTTAGTTGAAAAACCAGCAACCAATTTTTTCTTGAAACTTTTGAGTGGCGAGTTTATCAATTTGTGGCGCCTGGGGTTTTTAAAACCCATCAACAGGGTTTTTTTTGGTGATGAATTTACTAAACTTGTGTCTATGGTTTGTTGTAGTTGGGGTTTGAATCAATGGCTAGAGTAGTTGCTAGAGGTTAAGGCAGAAATGAATTAGGGTTTACAGTATGTAAACATAGGGATTGTAATATGTTTTGATTTTATTTTATTTTTTTGAGTAGATCTTTATTTTTCAGATCAAGGAGTTTGTGAAGAACTTTTTTTAATGGCATTGGCTAGCCTTAGGATTCAGGATAGATTAGATGGTGCATAAAATTTTCTACCTTGGAAAGTCAGGGTGACTTTGTTGTTAGAGGAAAATAATCTTTCCAGGATATCGTATTAATTGAGCCATCTCAACCTATAGATTTGCATCAATTGGAATCTCAGAAGAAGAAAGAGGTTAAAGCCAAGCAGATGATCATCGATGCAGTTAAGGATCATTTAATTCCTCATGTATCTAAAAAGAAAACAACCGCGGAGATGTTTGATGCTTAGGTTAGTTGTTTCTAGAGTGAAAACATAAATAAGAAAATGATATTGAGAAATAGACTTAGAACAATATAGAGGAGTTAAATAGATATAGTTATCAATTACCTAATGAAGATCACACAACTTCTTGAATTCAGACTGTTGTCACAAAAATTAGAACTGCTATAGCTTGTATTCTCCTTCAATTCCTTGTGTTTGACACTCATATCTTGCGTTTCAACATTGGGAGAACTTTCCACACCATTTTCCTCATGTGCCACAACATTTTTTACATGGTTATGCTCAGTAGTATGGCTGCTGTTGCAAAAATCAGAATTGTTATCAGGGCTGATAACAACTCCTTGAACGCAGTGAATATCATTCTGGGGTTCCACCATACCATTATCATGTTGTAAAATTTCCTTATCAACAACCACTTCAGCTTTAACCCCATGTTCACCTGTAGGTTGAAAATGATTTTGAAGCATTTCCTTTTTCTTATCCTTTCTTTTAGATTTCCCAAACATTCTTAGAAATCCCTGTTGTGTTTTTGGATCACTCATCAAATCATACAAGTTCTGCATCAAATCAAGAGTGGATTTATCGAAAGCCATTTTTCTCTCTGTTCTGAATGTAAGTTTTTCTCTCTGTTCTGAATGTAAGAGACTTCCCCGAAAGGATGGCAGGAAACTGCTTTGATACCACTGTAATGGCCCACCCCAAATGGAACAATCTTTTTGCAATTTCTTTCTGATTTGTCTCAGTTTGGCATATTGGACATTTTTTCAAACAGTTTGCATAACATAAATTGACATAAACTTCAAGATGTAAGTACATGCAAGTCTGATTACCAATTTTCTGAGCTTCCTTTCATGACAAATGACTGTTATAAATGTTATGTATGTAGAAATGAAATTACAGTCTCATACATAATCAATCTGGGCACTAATATGGACAATCATGCATACTTCTAATGCTCAGAATGAGCTACAGCAACAGATATGGAGTAACCAAGGTATTAACAACAGATAGGAATGAGTTTAAGAGTATAATTCATGCACAATATTTACTACAACAGACTCTAAGAGGCATTTATATTAATTTTCTGAGTGCTAAGTGACTGATTGACTTGCACAAACTACACAGGAAATTACAGCAGTTCTTATAAGTCCCTTTTCAATCAATACAAAGCTAGCACAAGACCATATAAATGAAACTAAGACAGTATCTCAACCAGACCTGGCTAAGACGCACAGCCAGTGATGCTAAATGGCTTTAGTCTGCAGAAGAAATGCTCCAGGTTAAGCGAGTATTGATTGGAAGAGACTCTCATACACCTAGATCAAGTCCAAATGCATACAGTAGCAGCAATCTGTCTCAGTTTCTGATTTACAAACCAGAAAATAGGTAATGACTACCTTCACAAATCCGTACCAATGCCTAACATTCATGTCCAGACCAGATTTGATGCTCAGAACTGATCAGACTTCGACAACAATAGATATAATGTCTTGGTTTCATGACTAAGAGCTTCCTCATAGATATTCAATATTCTTCAACACCCTTGCATATCAGAATTATATTGTAGCGACACTGTAGCAGCAAAATGAAAATTTCAATATTCTGATAAATTATCAAACTCCTCACGAATTCTTCAAACCCTTGTAAACTTCAGAAATTCTTCTCGCACAAATGTGACCTCCGTGTGAAGCCACCAATTAGCAAACCTCAGATGATCTTTCACACCCTCGGAAAGCTCAAATCAAGAAGCTACACTCTCCAAGATCGTTGCAGCTGAAAACCCTAGGTCTCCACCTCCAAAATGCAAAGCACAAAGCCAATTTGATAAAATGATCATGAATAATAATGAAATGCTTTTCAAAAGCCTTTATATAACTTCAATTTGCATTTTACTAAATCTCTTTTAATTTACTTTAGTTTCATCTCCTTTTCCCTCCTTTTTGGTGCACAACACTAAAATAAAAAGTATACTTTATTAACCACTTATATCTCCCCTTTTTAATATCACTTTAACACTTACAATAAAAGTATACCTAAAAATCATTAAAATACCTTTTTAATAAAATCCTTATGTCTCCCTTTATGTTCTTTAATAATGACTTTATTATTGACTTTATAATCGTTAAATAATAAAACATTTAATGTAGTGCACTTTATAATAATAATTAATTATTATTAAAATATCACTTTAATAATAATTAAAACTTCATAACTCCAATATTAAACTTCATAAATGAATTTCGTTTGTGCCAGGAGGTAGCACACTGCATTCTCTGTCCATCTGGATGCCTTACTAAAAATAGTAAGGTGGGTCTCTAACATCCAACTAACTTACTATAAATAGTAAGTGTATGCACATAAAGCCAGAAACCCCTTAATAACAATGCCTCAAAACATACCAAAGATTTGGAAATGAAAACATTGTCAACTGCCAACTGGAGAGCCAGGTAACTCCACAATAGGGTCCTCAAATCACCATCATTAGCCTACAAGGACCCAGTGATACGCTAAACCATCAAACTCTGACACTTGCTCAAAAAGGGGGACATTACAGTCCGCCCTCCCTGAAATTGCTTGTCCCCAAGCAATCTCCACTGCAAAGAAACTCCACTCCACCGAAGGTCCAAAGGAAGAACTGTAAAATGTCCCACACATCTCTAACCAACTCTTACAGCACCAACATAATCACAATGTGTAAATCACCAGTAAGCTTTGTCTGGAATCCTGATGCACTAGAAACTTTGCGATCAATGATCAACTAAATGTCGGGATCCCAAATTACTTTGTAAAATGCCCAACTACTTGTCCACAACACCCACTGGATAGAGACTGACCCATGCTTAGAACTGTTGTGAACAACTACCACAACGTAGAGCAATCTACCAAACAGAAAAATCCCTGGATCCCATAACCGAAATGGAAGTTTTCCATGCATATCATCCGCTAACCTACATTGCGCTACTCTAATATAATCTTCACCATGCTGAGAATGGTGAAGCAACTCTCCAAGATCTAGCCGAACTAACGTGCCAAACTAGTTGCCACCTAGATCCCAATGTAACTGAAACTCACATCCATCAATCATGAAGAGGTAAATATATCTTGAAGTGTTTGAACCACAACATCCCCCTTCATCCTCCCAAGTCAAGGGAATAATAAAACTCTCCTCCACCATCGTTGTAAGGACTACATGCGCCATCATGCCTACTACCACTGCAACCTCTTTGAAGACATGTCTCTAATGGAGATTTATGAGACAACGAAGTTGCAAACTCTGCCTGGTGCACCTTAGCATGAAGGTAATTTGAACTCTGACCCTGCAAGTAAGCCTCTGAAAACAACTAATTCAGACACTTGCAATCTTTAGTTCCATCTTCTAAAGATGGCAACTCTTCATACCACAAAGGATGATAGGAATCCTGAGCCAATCCACACGTACGCCTCATCAAGTCATCAACGTGTGGACCAAAGGAGAAGTGATGCTCCAATTCTTTTCTTTTAAGATTGTTATTGATTTCAATACTTTGGTGGATTTTTTTCAAAACCAGTTGTTGGGCATTTTTCCTTTCCACATTAGAGTTAACATTTGCATTTTCAGAGTCTAGTTTTCTAGAGTCGACTCCATAAGGAGTGTTAGGACCAACAGAGTTTAAAGGAGATTCCAAGTGAGTAGAAGCCGAAATGAGTGTTCCAAGCTTAACCTCACACACCTCGAGGGAACATCCCACGGGTGCAGGTGGGGCTCTTTCCACTCCATTATTAGAAATTAGAATGGGGCAACAAATCTCCATTGCATCAGGGGGACTGAGGCTTATTTGGTCAAAAGGAACCGCAAGATTCCCGGAAGGGGGGACTGCCATCATTTGCATCTGGCACACCCAATTCAGAATTACCGCTTCCTACCAGAGGGGAGACAATATTGCCAAAACAATCCTCCGAGGGAGGGTCACTAGCAATATCCACCCCAACTGATTGCACATTAAAATTAGAGGGAGGGGGTTCTTATTTAATTTGTGGAGGATAATAGTGCAATTCCTTTTGAGATGGTCCTCTTTTCTACAAAGATAATACACATTTAGACCACCCAAGACATCTATTGCACATAAATGTGGCGTGCCCTAGAAGGAAACTCAAACGAAATATGGAATTTCCATTCCAAGCTCAAGAGAAATTAGCACCCTCACATCCAAATGCAAGAGGGTAAATTTAGAGTCTCCAACCCTAATGACCTTCCTGAAAGAAGTCAACAATTGTGGGATAACCTCCCAGAACATAGGAGGTAGATTCCTAACAATTAGCCATCTAGGGCTTGAAAGAGCCAAAACTTCCTCATACATGGCTTCATGCGACCACTTCAGAGCTTGGAATGTGCATTTCCCCACATTCCAAAATTGTTTTTCAGTTATTATCTCTTGCATTTTAGCGATTTGAAGGAAGACCAAGAACAAACCTTTTTGCACCATTCTACAGAAAGAAATCCCAACACCAAATTGCTTCCCCCAAATATTAACCATTGATCTTGGAATCTTTTGGTTGGAGTTTTGTTTATATCCACAACCACAAAGAAAATAGCAATGCTCTTTAACGTAGCTTTCTCATTGTTTAGAGTTTCAATCATCTCTGAATTAGGGGAAAGAGAGATAACTTTAGGATTCTTGAGAGAATACATACCTTGTCTTCCGCCATCTTGTCCATTGAAAGGTTCCTCACCAAAACTATCTTGTGTGAAGCCAACAGAGTCAAGCACCGCCAAAGATTTTTCAACATCTCGAAATGATTTAAAACCATGAGGGTTAGATAAATCCCCATCAAGGGCTGCGGATGGCAGATCTCCATCCATGAATGCAAATAAATGCTAGGGTACTAACCCTAGCCACTAGTCGAGGTTGAAGCTACCAAAAGCACAAAATAAATGGATAGCTAAGCAAACTTCAAGCCAAAAAAACAAACAGACCATCTATTCCACATGCATAGAGAAACGAGGAAAAGCCAAGAGAAGGGAATGCTTACACAATCAAAGGACAAACCTTCGTGGAGGAGGAATGAATCCTCCCCCATCGACACTGGAGAGCCTGCCATGCAATCACGTTCCTTACGGCCTCCTCAAAGCACAAGCCAACCTTCCCCTCGATCAAAATTCTCTTCTAAATTTTAGTGGGTCAATTTGTTTCATGGCTCATAGTTTTGATCCAAACAAAGGTTTTCGTCCTTGAGTGTTCAAATTTGTAAAATGAATTCAATAATGACAATAATGGATATCTCAATTTGGGCACTTTCCTTTCTTAAATAGGTGCCTCACTTTGGACCCCTTAATATTTTAGTTTTCCCTCTAACTGAAATTTAAAAAGATATTAAAAAAAGAAATATATACGCCTCATAATGTTTCATTTAGACGGCCTCCTATAATAACACTGAAATCGCCCTTTTAAAGAATGATTGGGCGTAATTTTCAATGTTATTATGAATTTATTTCTCTTACTATGTCTTTTAGCCTACTCGAAATAGAAATAGACCACGAGTCTTCAATTAAATCCTTCATTCTTAAGAAGGGAACATGACATTCTCCAAAATGCCAAATACTTCATCAAGATGCCTCAAGTGATCCTCCCACATCCTATCATAGATAAGAATGTCATTCAGAATGCTAACACATTTTTTTTAACTAATTGATGAACACTTAGTTCGTACAAGATTGGAAGGTGGCTTGTGCTTTTGTCGAGCCAAAAGGCATGACCAAAACCTCAATGTCCATGATGACTTCTAAATTTTGTTTAGTGTGTATCCTCCTCGATTACCTTAATTTGATGATACCCTAAACAAAAATCAATCTTGGAGAAGTAAACTGCCCCATGATGCTCATCTATCAACTCATCAATCCTAGGAATGGGATACTTATTCTTGATTGTCTTCTTGTTGAGAGCCTTGTAGTTAATGCACGTCCTCATTATTCCATCCATCTTCTTAACCAAGACCATTTAAGATGCAAAGGGGCTAGAGCTTATCCTAATGTGCCATATGTCCAAGAGTTTCTTGTGTCTTCGGGGACAATGATAAGGAGTGGTAATGATAGGCTTGGAACTTGTCTCAAACTCTATTATATGCTAAAACCCTTTATTTGGTAGCAATCTTGGAGATATATTATTGATCACTACACTAAGCTTATCCAAAATAGATTGAATATCAACATGATAAGATTTCCTAGCTATAGATGACTTTGTGGTTGTCACCAAACATTACACTGCCCAAGTTACTTGTGTTTTGTGAAATGACCTTTCCATCCTCTTAGTTGAGACAACTCTTGGGGCTCCATTTGAATTACCTCGAAGCATTTCTTCCTCACCCTCTTATTTAAATTACAGCTCCATAGCCTAGTAGTTCTATGTGAATTTTTGTCATGTCCTTGAATTGGAGGTATATTAAATTAATTATTTATTAAGTTATTCAAATAAAATATAATATCAAAAGGGATGACTTATTATTTAATTAATTTAATATAAATTGACTTAAGTGACTTAAAAATAAAATAATAAAGTCACTTGAGAAATAAAATAATATTTTTTTTAAAAGCTTCTTAAAAATGTATTGAGAAATCTATTTAAGAAGCTTTTGGCTAAGCATTTAGACACACTTGACTTGGAATTCATTTTACTCATTATCTGCGAGGTATGTAGATAAAGCTAAATGTTTAGCATTTACTCGAGGGTTTGAAGACTCTAAAGTGCCAAGTTCGGTTGTGAAAGATCAATCCTAGCTGGAGTTGAGGAATCCATCTAGGGTTTCTACTTGTGCTTCATTGAAGGGATTTAATTATAGTAACTGTTGCATTGCTGCAATTTTATTTGGAGATTATCGATTGTATTAAGCTTATTTGAGAAACTAAGTATTTATTTGCAATAACTGATGTATTATTGCAAATTTTATTGAGAACTTATATTAATGCAATAATTGGATTATTATTGCATTTATTCATTGTGCTGGTATTTATATCTTCAGAATAAAGTTTATTATTCAAAATATCTTCGGTAATTATCTCTGAGTAATATTTAAAAAGGGCAAAAGTAACTCTTTGGGTAAATATTGGAGAAAATAAATATATTGTCGGAGGTGAACTATGGTTGATGCATTTAAGGAAAAATAATAATTTCCTTGTCGGGCAATTCTGGATATTATAGTGCCGCTACAGCTTATGAAATTTATATTATAAGTAAAGGAAAACATTTATTTTCCTTGAGGAGTGATAAAGTAGATTTGGAAGGTAATATATTTGCCGTGATACTTTGGAGAAAAATATTACTTTGGTGAATATTTCTTTGGCGGACGATAAAGTAATATTGGGGAAGAAAAATATATCTAGAAAGGAAATATTATTTTCTTTATCGGGCGATGATGTATTAGAAGGAAAAATTAAATTCCTTGCAAAGACGAATAATTTTGTGGAGAATATTTTTATTTCTAATGTTGCCGTGAGAGATTTAAAATGCGGGCTTCTCTTCACCTACATTGGTCGATTATCTCAAAACAGAGGAGGCGTGATCATTTCAAGAACTTCAATGCCGTTTTTCAGACCAGTCAAGAGGGTCGATTGAGGTTTGATGTATTCTGGGGCTGATTCGATTTCCAGGAAGAATCGATCTGGCTGAGAAGAGTATTACAGTTTGTATAAGAGTTTTGAATATCTTACATCTGCGGTTTTGGTTGGGGAAAAACTCGTGGTATCTTCTTGCATTTAGGTGCAGTCTGGTAGTACCTGACTTTGGGAGTATAGCAACCCAGCACTTAGGAATTACAATTTTGGAAAGACATCTCATAGCTGGAAATGACGGCATGAAGGCAGATTGTATTGAAGTTTTCAAATCAGTCAACCGCTGCAATCAGGTTCTCTTTCTTACATTGTATAGTTGGCATTTAGTTACATCTGCGTTTCATTATTTGCTGGTTGAGTCACTGTAATACAGCAGTTTGGTATTCACATGATCAGTATAGCTGAAGCTTGCATTTTATTGAATTCATGAGAATTGGAGTGGGCATTGTAAAACATTGGCAAATATTGTAATCAATCCCAAGGCTGCAATGGAAGGAGTTTTGAATGCATGACAAGTGTTTGTAAAAATGTCTCTCAGCTGTAGGTGTTAATTTGCATTAGTTTCAGTCATCTATATGCACTTGAAAGGAAAAAAGACACTTGCATTTACTCTCCATTGCATTGTTAGACAATTTAGCATCCATTTTCAAGAATTCCAAACATGTTTGCATCAATCAAAATCCAAGCAAGCAAACTGAAAACACAAAATAGCAAGCTCAGATTTCACAAGACAACTATTTGACGAAATGTGCAAGGCATAAAAAGTGAAAACAAAGTCAGATTTTGCCAGGGACATTACAATTTCCCAAGGGAATGTAACACCGCACTCATAACACCATGTTTATCCCAACTAGACCAACCACATAGAATTCATCATGCATCTAGTATGTACTCAAAATGATGCCGAAACATTGAATCCTCTTGTTGCAAGGAATGGTGAAGCCATTTGCCACTATGACGTTGAATCCTACAAATTCCTCTATTCCTAAACCTCTTTTAGAAACCAATTCTTCGTCTATGAAGTTGTGTGGCTCCACTGTCAATCAACATTGTAATTTTCTACCCATGCAAGGCTCCATGAACTTTGAAAGGATGGTACTTAGGAGCACTCAAAAGTCTGCCGAGGGTACCTCTAGAAGTTTCTTTTTCTTCCTTTCCTTCTAATTCTTCTTTCTCAATCTCTAGTTTAGGATCCTTTGATTCTTCATTAGACATCAGCTCTATGTAATGTACTTATTTTTGGCTAATGCATCAATTATTGGGCTCCATGGTTCCTTGCATGAGAAGCACAATTTGTTTCTCTTAAGCTGATTCTCGGATTCATCATCTTTGTTGATTTTTTTTGTTATGTTCTTTGGATTTGGAGCTCCTTAAAATGGTTTATTTTAAGGTCCAAAAGTTGATGCCTTTGTGTGAAAATTGTTCTCGGAAACTAAATATTCTAAATTCAAAGCTCTCTTGATGAGTTCCTATAAAGATAATGAATCAAAGACCTTTACTAAACCATTGAGTTGTTTGGTAAACCCTTCCACAAATAGTACTATGAGTCTTATTTCTAAGACATTAGAAACCATCACTAAAAGTCTAGGAAACTCCACAACATAGCTGTCCACTATCCCATATTGCTTAAGTTGTGCCAATTGCTTGAAATGAAATAGAGTTTTCTTTGAGTGATCATCTCATGATACCACATTTATGAGCTACTCCTAAATGGAGGGTAGTGAACTTGTTTGCCTCTTCTTCAAACATCAAGTTCAATTAGAATAATGTTTTTAACTTTTGTAACCGAGATCTGGCAAAACATTTGTTAAATCCATTATATGTAGAAATGGTGATCTTACCCAAATAGTTTTGGATGTCTTTATGTGGTCGATCTTGTTGAGTTTTCCTCCCTCCTTGATCCATTCCTCATTCTTAAATCACAAAAATCTAAAAAAGTCAAATCATTATGAATGTCTTTGCTTAGTTCTTCATATTCTTCGTAGAATGCATGGAATCATTCCTTATTTGATGCTAAAAGACTTCTTTCTTCACTAACTGCTCTTCTTCTCTTTGCAAGAATTTGACTAAGAAGGTCTTAGAAGGTGGGTTGATTGAAGTTTTGCTTGTGACCCGAAGAGCTTTCTTCTCTCTGATTTGTCTTATTTTTATTAATATTATCAAGGCTTGCGCAAATTCAGCTACGGACTCATAGATCTTTGGATTGTCCTTTTTAAATCTCTTTGACCTTAACTAATGGCTTTTTGCAAAGAGTTAATGTCATCTAGAGGTATTCTCTTGCTTCTGTCTCTATCTCTCATGACTTCTTTGTCTGATTTAAATACCTAAAATTTTCTTTGTTTATTTTGATAATATCTAAGTTCTCTTTCATTGGCTGACATGTGTCAAAAGAAAATGTAGATCTGCATCAAAGTGTTAGCTTTTGTTACGACCCAATTCTGCGTAAATTAAAAACTTTCCAATTCTCACTTAAAACTTGTAAGAGTAACATATAACAAAGATAATACAATAAATTTTCTTCCTTTCTTTATTGATAAACATGTACAAGTTACAATATGTTTCCTCATGAATTTCATTTTCATTGCAAATATAAATCAGAGTTAAAAAGTAATACAATTACATACATAGCTCGTAAGCTTTTGCACAAATAGAAGTAAGAAGGTCCAGGAGATCGTCCTTTCAAATCTTGGTACATCGGCCGCTTGCTGTGGAGGAGAAACATCACTCGGGCGCTTTTCCGCCAACCACGGACTTATAATGCGGTCCCCCGCACGATCATTTTGCAATGAACGGCCCTCCCTTCGAAGAAGAGATTGGTAGGGTATCCTTTAACGATTACCAACTGAGCATAGTGTTGTATCCTACACTAGAACCTTGCTATTTCACAATCTCGATCTAGTACTCGGATCACAATGAACTGACAGTGTAGTCTCAACTATCTCACATCTAGGTGGATGTCGTACCTTTCACTACTTTGGCCAAAGTATTCTCATTCAGTACTTCGAATGAAGGTCATCTATCATAAACACTACTCAGGGCCGATTTGACTTAAGGCTTCCTTACTCTACGCATAGGTTTGTCTTTCAATGGGTGAATCCGTCATCCCAGACATCCTACAATCATACGAACCTACTAGAAATGAAAACAGTATTCAAGAGTCTTGTATCAATTCCTCCTAACTAGGAATTCTTTATCCTAGGAGTATTTAACTTATCTCAGTTATCCTAATAACTTAAGCTAAAAGACTTCACTTGATTCTGCCATCATTTCGATCCTAGTAGATATAATAAGTACGTCTACGTATTCTCCATATATAGAGATCATACACAACATGCAATAACCATTCAAAATGCAAATAAATCCTTCCCTTTTATCTTTTCCATTATTTCGTTTTAATAATTTAATCCCTTAAGCTTTTGACTCATATATTCCCTTTTTCACAATTCCCCTAATCATTGAATCCTTTTCACATTTTCTTCTTAAATGAATTGCTTTAATTATTCATCAAAACAATTCTTCCCTATTAGAACTAATTGAAATCAGCAATCACAAAATCAAAATGGAAACATCACTTCAATAAAAATTATAAACTAGGAAGATTCATGCCTGATTTTAAAGCTTCTCCTTCCAAATTTGCTCTTCTAGATTCTCCTTCAAATAAGCTTCCAGGTTTCAGCTAAATATGGCTTCTTTTAATAAAAGTATATCACTCTATAGTGAACTCCTATAACTCTTCTCTCAGACGTGTTTCCACCACTCAATTCCTACTCAGCTATACAAATTCCTCACTATATACTCAAAATGACTTAATTCACTGTGACTGGTAAATGCTGGAAATAATTTACTGTGCTTATCAAACTCAGCAATACAGGAAAACTCAGGCAGTACAATGAAATAGATATGGAATGAAAACACTAAACTCAGATTGTTCAAAAAGTGTGTTCACAATGAATGGAAGGGCGTCATTATATAGGGCCCGAATTGCAACTGTTTTCCCTTTTAGAAGGCATGCAGATTGACAACAAGTGCCCAGAATTTGTTAAAAAGACATTTGGCGGATTCATAAACCCTAAGTCATCAAATTGAAGGTGATTCGACCTCCTTAGAGTCAGCAAGAGAAGAATTTTTCAACTTTTATCTTAAAAAACGTCACACGTTTTCTTTTGGCCAGTCGTATTTAAATGAATGACTTATACACGTTAGATCAAGGTTTAAAAGCTTCCACGTTCGCCATTTTTGATGCCCTAGGAATAGTGTCGGCCATTATTCACTGACCTATTCTCTGGCTGTGCGTTTCAAACGCGTTTTTTTTTTCCTGCGCGTGGCTTTTCACGCGATTTTCATGCTTAAAACGTATCTTTCCTCTTTTTAAATATTTCAGATGTTCATTATAAACATTTCAACTTTCTCTTTGATTTGATTAATTCAAACAAAAGACCCGATTTCCATAATGAGATTAAAATCGAAATATTTCATTATGGCTAAAGGATTTAAATCCTTTGAGTTCAATTTTTATTCTATTGAATATTCTTCTATGTCAATTTAATTTATACATTTCACATTTTAACCTTAATCATTTATATATTTAATCATATATGTATTTTAATTAGGTGTAATATTTCTAAATATATAAATATATATATTTTCCGACATTATATCGTGATCTATATATATATATTTATATATATATAAATATTACCTTTATATTAATACATATATTTAAATATATAAATATATAATACATTTACATTTATGTATTTATGTATATATATCCATACATATAATCACATTGTTAATATATACATTAATACATAAATATTTATGTAATTTTGCTAGGCAATATTATAAAATATTATTTTCACTACAGATATCAAACGGAATGTGTACATATATATATACCTGTGTTTACGTATGTATGCATACATACATGTCAACACATGTGTACGAGCATATCCGTCTGCTTAACATACACATGTATTGATATGTCTGTACATATAAATACGTGTTCACAATATATAGATGTGCATGCGTTCACATTCAATCATTAACACAACATTCACACCATTCATACTTGGGTCATGGTATAGCAAGTCTGACATTTAAACAATCACATCTCCTAAACATAAAGAAGTGAATTCAAAATCCTTATGTCAATACACAAGCCTATGGATGACTTACCGTTGTCTCGACAAACAGACTTGGCTTACTCATTCTATAGTATGTGTGTGTATGCTCAATTTGGTAATCGTTACTGTTTACCCGACCAAGTTCCTCCCCGAATGATGTCTCTCCTCTGTCCGGAGGAACAGTCTTCGTACCTGCACATCATGACATAACACCGGCAGTCATATGCTCATAACAAGGTAAAAACATCTCACAAGTTAGAATACTATTATTCCATAATTGTATGCAACATTTAATCAAGACTAAATCATTTAGAAGTAACAATCAAATAAAACCATCATTTAAACAGGACTCATTCATTTAATAATGAGATCAACCATGTTTTATTCATCATCAAGATTCAAACATTACAATCAATTGCCCTATTCAATAGTAGCTATAAAATCGGGATGTAACAGCTTTCTACCCTATAGGCTGGCAAGATCAAAGCTTTGATACAATGATAATGTCCCCAATCAGGAACCTTTGGAAAGTAAGCAATTTCCTTGTATTTTATAACTATAAAACTGTAAATAAGCAATTTCCTTGTATTTTATAATTATAAAACTGAAAATGAATGTTAAAAATTTGTAACTAAACCCTACATTAACAATCTTTAGCAATAGTAATTTTTCAGAACTTAATTTAAACCTTCATTCAGTGATTAATGATGCCAAAATAATTAATGAGACCTTCATATCTGATTAGCAATAATTATAATTGGAATAACAGCCAAAATAATAAATAATAAATTTTAGCAATATCAAATCCTGGGACAACATATGAATCGATCAACAATAAATCAGTTCCAAATTACATGTTAAATGCTTGAACAACAGCAGTAAACCTGTTTTGGATTACAAATAACTGTAGTCTTCTTACAATTTGTTGTACAGCCCATACAACAGAGAAACCCTTGTCAAATGACACTAATGATGTGTAGTCTACTCAAGGTGGTGCAGGTTGGAAACAAATTGATAAAAAATCAAATTGTTGGAAGAAATGTAGGCACAATAAAGAGGGAATGTTGGATTTGTACAATAGCCTTAGAACAGTATGGCGGTGGCTGGTATGGAGTGAAAATGTCTAAAAAACCCTATCAATCTGCTACCAAAATATTGATTTCAAATGTGGAGTAGGGTATCAATGCAGACCAACACTTTATGAGTCTAAACCTCAACCAAAGTTGCTGATTTGATGGCATTGGCTGAATTTGTTTGCAAATATGAATAAATCTAATTGAAATAAATTGCAACAATAAGCTCAAATGCAATCCCTTAGTGTAATTGTCCCCAGCGGACAAGAGGACTTTTGCTTTCAAATCCACAATGGGAACTAAGAGGGGTTTTCATCCATGAATGCTTAAATTTAAAAATGGAATTCAAAGCAATAACAAATGGTTGATTTGCTTTGAGCATTTTCCTTTTCTTTATAAGCACTCATTTTGGACCCTCATTTTGATTTTACCTTTTCCCTCTTAAGTGTTTAAAAAACACTTTTTAAATAAAGTATTACATAAGCCTTATAATCTTTGATTTAGACGGCTACTCTAATAATATATCTCTTTCAAAAGATGATTGTGCCCAATTTAAATTATTATTATTAAAACATTTCCCTTATTTTGCCCCTTATCCTACAAGAAATAAAAATAGGCTACAAGTCTTCAATTAATTCCTTTATTCCTAAGAAGGGGACATGACAAAAGTCAAGCTTGTAAGGGAGATGAAGATTGTAACTTGTAGGAGAAGTAGCCAAAAGGTCCAAAAAGCTAGTTGTATTTAGGTTTTGGTATTTTATGATCTGTGTTTCAAAACATGGCTGAATTTTGAATTTTTTTTCTAAAGTACTGCCATGATTGTCCTTCTCTGAAATTTTTAGATTTAAATGGAACTCACTTGTTCCATTCATTTTTTTATTTTCACATTTCCATATGTATTCTTGTGCACTTTGAAACAAGCGGTTGATTAAATCTTAATTGTTTGATCCTTAACTGCGTCATCAATCTGATAATCCAAAATTAACTTAATAAAACACAATAAAGATGAAAATGACACAACTTCAAGTAATCTTCTTTAATTTGTATGCGTTTAGTGCAAGATAGTTACTTAAGGCTAACATAGTAAATTTATTTCCCAATATTGCACAATAGATAACTAAGGTGTTAAACATCATTCAGATGTGGTTATAACCTATAAGCACTAGTCAATCTTGTGCATTTTATAATATTTTTTATATTTTACGTTAGATCAAACCCTACAAGTTATACAGATTTTGGATATTGTGGCTAGCCATGTTTGCATTTGTATCAATCTTGTCTTCCATTTTTATTTAGGTTTCAATAATATTATATAGTTGTGGAGTGAGATTTTGTAAAGTAGATGATCAAATCCACAAGCCGTCAATTTAATCCATTATATCTAAATGCTCACATTTTCCCTCATTGTGAGAAATAAATGGAATTTACATCCACATGATAACATTTTACTTATGTTATTTGTTCTGGTACCATTCATGAACATGTATATTTTTTGTATAACAAACTTACAACTATTTTCATTCCTTGCAGTGTGCGAGCAGTTGTGGCACTAAATCTTCACAATTATGCAAGTGGGCGAAATCCTTGGGGTCATCCAAATCCAAGGTACCTCGAAAAGGTGTGTTTGCCATAGTCCTAAAATCTGGTTGTACATGATATCGATGCATTTTATATAAATGTTCTCTTCCAAGGAAATTTTGTGAACGTAATTCGAACTTGATTCATGCTGATCCTTGTTGTCGCATAGATAACAATCTGCAAACTGCGAGATGGATCTTCTTAACTAGTTTGTAAATTATTTTGAATTTGTAATATAAAGGGATGAACAAATATAGAAGCACAATTACACATTCAGTAGAGACATTGGATAATAAATTAAGCTCTTCTATTTGTTTAAAATGAATATGATACATAAGAATACAATTCTCAAGTGTGTCATGATCTCTTTTCTGAAAATATGGAATTCATTAAATAATTAATTTAAGTTTACGAAAAGAGTAACTAAAAGACAATTTATATTAATTATTTAAAAAGGTGTTTTAAGTGATTAAATAAAGTGTCACTAGATCCATGTGTAATGTCCCCTTTTGGGATAACCATAATTCTTGCCCTGATTTTTTGAAGATATCCCTTTATGATGGTTTAGTATTCAAGACTATATTCTTTCTCCTTTTCTTTATATCAACTTATATATTTATATATATATGCTTTTGTGACTAAATACATCAATCCCTAATTGTTGCTGCATTTCCTAGATGTAGATTTATTTCTGAATCTTTCTCCTACTGCTTCTTGTTCTCTTACTCTTCTTCCTTCCCAAATCTGAGTGTATCATCTTAATTTATATGTTGCTATGCTCAAGGGTATGCTCCAATTTCCTTATTTATTTTTACCTTTCAGATTTCCTATGAATGATTCCATGCTTATGGTATTTAATCTAATATATTTATTCTTTCTTTCCAATCTGCCCTACTATCCTTATTTCTTAATTCCTTTTGTGTCAAATCCTTTTATTCATCTTATTTCCTTCCTTCCCTTTATATCTGCCCTTTATATATCTCAGATCTGCAGGTGTTATATATATAGTTGTTATCTCTTTCACCCTACAGCCACTCCTATTTACTTCCTCTCTTTATGTTTTGACCATTAAATCTGCCTACCTCTGTCGGTAGTTCCTTGGAATATGTTTTAATATATACTTGCTTATTCCACATTCTGTTTAGACTAGAATATCTTCCTTTGAAGTGATTCGGTGTTTCTTTTATGCAGGATATATTCCTACGTTTTTCTTTATTCACACATCGGTCTGAATATGTGTTTGGTATCTTTTCTTTATTTTCTACGATTAGAATATGTTTAGATATTTCTTTATTTATCCACACCTTGACCGATGCCTTTGGTCTTGAGTTGACTCTCCTATTATAGCCCGATCACCAAAAGTTATTCTCATCCCTTTGACTAGGGACGTGTCTTTATTACATAGCTGCTCTCTTTGAACCGGTACATGCCTAAGGTTGATCTGTTTAATTAATTGTAATTGCTGTGTCTTAATTGTTGTGTTTATGAGCTGATCGGGCTTTCATATTTGTGATTTGTTTCTTTTATTTTATATTTTACATTTGTTTATTTTAATCAACAAAAATAATATGAATTATCTATTATTTTATTTTGATGTTTATTTATTATTATTCTTTTTATGATATCCTTATGATTATTATGGTAATCACTTAAAATAATATTTTATATTATAATATCCATTATATTTATAATCATAATTACGATATTATTTTATGTTTGTTTTTTAATATATCAAACGATTTATTTTAAATGTGTTTTATTATTTTAGTGTTACGGTTTGGGGGATATGACAATCCTCCTCGCCCAAGATTGCTTGCCCTCAAGCAATCATAATCTAAGATGTATGATTTTAATATGTTGTTCCTTGTGGTGATGATATTAGCTTTGATAGGAGTTGGAAGTTCCAACCCAAGTGATGGTTATTTTGGTTATGAGGATAATGTACTGACTAATATTCCTAAGTGCTACTACTTCTCCATAACCCTCAAAACCCAAGAGTTGGAGTTTGTGAATCAATATAACTTAAAACCATTGGGATCAGAAATTAAAGTAGACAACCAAGTAGCTCAAGCAAGCAAGCAACTAGCTCAAGCACACAGGCAAGTAGCTCAAGCACACAGGGAAGTAGTTGATGCAGGCAAACAAGTAGCTCAAGCAAGCAAGCAACTAGCTCAAGCACACAGGCAAGTAGCTTAAGCAGGCAAGTAGGTAGCTCAAGCAAGTAAGCAACTAGTTCAAGCACATAGGCAAGTAGCTTAAGCAGGTAGCTCAAGCACGCAATCAAGTAGCTCAAGAAAGCAAACAACCAACTCAAGTAGACAAGCAAGTAGCTCAAGCACACAAGCAACCAACTCAAGCAAGTAGGCAACTAGCTCAAGAAAACAAGCAACCAACTGAAGCAAGTAGGCAACTAGCTCAAGCAAGTAGGCAATTAGCTCAAACAAATAGCCAACCAACTTAAGCAACTTGACAGACAACATTTTTAACATTTTCATAGTTTTTTAAGCATAAAGTAATCATAAACACAATGACAAGTTCTAAATACGTAGTGACTAGCTTTAACATTCATCACATACACAATGGCTAACTAGCACATCACAATGGCTAACACACACATGTCCATAATGCATTCTACTATCCTTGGAGGGTTCAACCATAAGAGTATGGGGAATCATGACTTGATGGGGAGCCTAGGATCCATCATGCCAACTCTTGCCCTCTCTCTTATGATTTAGCCTCTTTGGTTTGCTTGGTCCCCTCCCATATTATAGAACACATTGGTTCTCCCTTATAGGACACTTGGTCCTCCATTATACAACACTAGGGTTTTCTGTTATAGGATGCTATGTCATCCCTTATAGGTTGTGATGACCCTCATTATCTGTCGCAATGAACGCCATTATCGGACGCAATGAACACCATTATCGGTCGCAATGACCATCGTTATAGGACACTTGGTGTCTCAACTCCTCTAGAACCAAAGGCAGTACCCTCGAATACCCTAAAGGCAAGTACCCCCTTGGCCCAAGTGGGCTCATATTGTCCCCTCCTGGGTGGCATATCTAGAAGGGGTATTCATTGTCTTGTTGGCTCAACTCCTCTAGACCCAAAGGCAGTACCCTCTGATACCCCAAAGGCAAGTATCCCCTTGGCCCAAGTGGGCTCATCTTGTCCCCTCCTAGGTGGCGTATCTAGAAGAGGTCTTTGTTGCTATCTCTCTTTGCAATACTCTTGTAAGGTCCTTTGGACTGCATTGGTGCCCTGGTTCCCATACATTTCTTTTTCCCACTTGTCATAGGTTGTTGCTTCTTCAAATGCTTGCAAATATTTTGAAATTGAGATTATTGTGTACGATTGTGAGGAGTCTCCAAAGTCTTGTATCCTCTTGTTTGACCTTTCTTCTTCAGGATAGCAGGATTATGCTCTAATACCACTTGTAATGTCCCCTTTTGGGATAACCATAATTCTTGCCCTGATTTTTTAAAGATACCCGTTTATGATGGTTTAGTGTCCAAGACTATATTCTTTTTCTCCTTTTCTTTATATCAACTTATATATTTCAATATATATATGCTTTTGTGACTAAATACATCAATCCCTAATTGTTGTTGCATTTCCTAGATGCAGATTTATTTCTGAATCTTTCTCCTCTTGCTTCCTATTCTCTTACTCTTCTTCCTTCCCAAATCTGAGTGTATCATCGTAATATATATGTTGCTATGCTCAAGGATATACTCCAATTTCCTTATTTATTTTTACCTTTCAGATTTCCTATGAATGATTCCGTGCTTATGGTATTTAATCTAATATATTTATTCTTTCTTTCCAATCTGCCCTACTATCCTTATTTCTTAATTCCTTTTGTGTCAAATCCTTTTATTCATCTTATTCCCTTCCCTTTATATCTGCCCTTTATATATCTCAGATCTGCAGGTGTTATATATATAGTTGTTATCTCTTTCACCCTACAGCCACTCCTATTTACTTCCTCTCTTTATGTTTTGACCATTAAATCTGCCTACCTCTGTCGGCAGTTCCTTGGAATATGTTTTTATATATACTTGCTTATTCCACGTTCTGCTTAGACTAGAATATCTTCCTTTGAAGTGATTCGGTGTTTCTTTTATGCAGGATATATTCCTATGTTTTTCTTTATTCACACATCGGTCTGAATATGTGTTTGGTATCTTTTCTTTATTTTCTACGATTAGAATATGTTTAGATATTTCTTTATTTATCCACACTTTGATCGATGCCTTTGGTCTTGAGTTGACTCTCCTATTATAGCCAGATCACCAAAAGTTATTCTCATCCCTTTTTCTAGGGACGTGTCTTTATGACATAGCTGCTCTCTTTGAACTGGTACATGCCTAAGGTTGATCTGTTTAATTAATTGTAATTGCTGTGTCTTAATTGTTGTGTTTATGAGCTGATCGGGCTTTCATATTTGTTATTTGTTTCTTTTATTTTATATTTTATATTTGTTTATTTTACCTTATATTTTATATTTGTTTATTTTAATCAACAAAAATAATATGAATATCTATTATTTTATTTTGATGTTTATTTAGTATTATTCTTTTTATGATATCCTTATGATTATTATGGTAATCACTTAAAATAATATTTTATATTATAATATCTATTATATTTATAATCATAATTGCAATATTATTTTATGTTTGTATTTTTAATATATCAAACGATTAATTTTAAATGTGTATTTTATTATTTTAGTGTTACGGTTTCGGGGACATGACACCATGGTGCAAAAAGATGAACCAAAAAGACACCTTAATAATATTTTTATAATTTTAAAGAGATAATTATCAAAAAGAAAAATAAATTATTTTATTTTCAAAAAAAAAAAGTTATAAATAGGAATGTTTTCAAAAAGGGTTTTCATGCTTTGTGAAACAATTTCATTTTTCAAGAGTAAATTCTGTTCTATTTCTCTTCCAGAAGATGAATTCCTGCTTAGTTTTCAATGCATCTCCATTCAAGATTTGACAGTGTGCTTCAACTGATAAGTTTTTGGTATCCAATTTTTGGGTGTGAGATTTTTAGTGTTTGCTCAATGTTATTCATTCCAGTATTATTAAGTTTTGGTGTTTCTTGTTTTGAGTGCAGTTATCATAGTTTTGAGTATGGAGATTAATATTTTATTGATGATTTTACAATGTTATGCCTAGTGAAATAATTCCAGCTGTAGGTCGTACCATTTCCCCTACTTGGCCATACACTGCAGGAAACTATTTACAAATATTTATGAAGCTTTCGAAATGGATGTGTTGAAAAGAGTTGATCACTCATTTTTCCCCAACGTCGTACAAGGTTAAGTAGCCATACGAAATGTGATAGAAAGATATATTTTAGTAACGAGGTTTTGACATAATTTCCTTTGTCTGCTAGCTGTGATTTCTTATTGGCTGTTGAGTTTTTTCCTTGGTATCGCCAGACTGTTTCATAGTAATGGTTGAAGACAAGTCTTGTAACAAACCCAATGTTTTACCCAATGAATTTAACCATGTTTTTACCCACATGTGAACAATTAATGTTTACCAACATATAGCAATAATTTTTTTTTCTTTTCTAATTCGATAATAAGATGCACATTGAAATAATCCCATTCCAAATTCCCATTGCATTTATAAAGAAATATTGCATAATCTGAGTATGATTTCATTTCATATTACATAATCCCATGTAATGATAACATTTTTCCAATCACATCTTCCATAAAGATAGAGATACAAGATACATACATAGCTTCCAAGAGCTTAATGAAACAAAGTACAAATGGTCTAGATGTCCCATCCTGGGCACACATCCTAGATGTCCCCAACATTGGTGCATATATTCTAGATGTCCCCATTATTGGTGTATACATCCTCAAATCTAGGCCACCAACTGTATGAAGGTGAGTATCACTCAATCACACTTTTCCGCAACCATGGACTCACTGCGGTCCCCCACACATCTACCTAATTGGTAAGATGGCCCCACCCTTCGCCGAAGAGATTGGTTTGATAACCTCATAATACTAGCCTTCCTGAGTATGGTGTTGCATCCTACATATCTAGAGCTACCATACATAGGCTACAACGTACATGTATGACGTTCCCTGCCTAGTATGCAAACCTAGATCACAGTGAACCGACAGTGTAAACAGTGGCTACTTACACCACTTTGGCCAAAGAATTCAACACCTAGTACTTCAAGTGAGTCATATGTTCACCCACCCCTTAGCTCGATTTAGTAAATGACCACACATACTCTTTCCATTCATAATATAATTTCAACCTTAAAGGTGATGACATATCGAACTGACTAACTAGGTTGCTCCCTTTTCCCATGGATAATCCTAACCCTAGGAATAATCCAAAATTTAACCATACATGCACACATATTTAGTGACCAACTAGGTTACTCCCTTTCCCATGGATTATCCTAACCCTAGGAATAACCCAATTAACCATATGAGTATTCATAACGTCACAACATTAAATGACTCCATTTCAAAATGTATAGTCACAACATTAAGTGTCTTCATTTCAAAAGTATGATCTCATCAATAAATGACTTCAATTCAAAAGTATGATCTCAACAATAAAGTATAACTCATCAATAAATGACTCCATTCAAGAATATAATCAACAATCAAGTGATCATAAACAATCTTAAAGCCTCTACATTCAATATGACTCATAGTTTGTTTACAATGTGTTGTACCCAAAACAAAATTTTTGCTTTATTAAGGCATTTTGATTAAAATGGTCTAAATCTTGTAAAATTGTCATCAAAAGTCAGTTTTTGGTCAAACCAAGCATGGGCTTTTTGTGAGTTTAGTGTCTAGAAGATACTGGCAAAATTTGAAAAATTTGAAAATTAGGGTTTCCAGACCCTTATTTTTGGGAAAAACCTTAAAAACCCTAAAAAATAGGATCTTTCTAGAATTGGCTGAAATTAATTTTGATTTGCTTATTTCACATCACAATCACATTGGTAAAGTCAGAATCAAGAAAAAGTCAGTTTAAGTCTAGTGGGTTGTTTTCACTTTTTCAAGTGAAAAATTAGGACCTCTGAGGTCGTCAATGGCAGTTGGCCAGTACTAGGTGTCAAAATCTAAGCCTCAAACTCATCACCGAATTTTTTGCGGCGAAAGATGCTGAAAAAGATGCTTCGCGACGGAGGGGATTTTCAAATGGCAAAAACTGCAAAAAATACTAAGTTTGGAAACACTACACCTTGCTACATGGGAGATACTTGTGCAGTCAACTTTGCAGTATCCGTACACATAAAAATGGTGAAATGCAGTCATGTACATGCAGCAGCGGCAGTGATGCTTCAACGCAGTCAACTCAGCGAGTGGCATGATGTTCGCGAACCGCGAAATGGTGAAAATCATCAGCTCTGGAGCATTTTTGCGCCCATGCAAGCCAGGGGCACCCTTGAAATTGAGGGCCCAAATGCAGTTGAAAATGGTTGCAAAGCCAGTCATCTTCGAAATTCTGTCAACTTTCTAGTGAGTCGTCAAGCGAATCCATCAGATTTGCGAGGCACCGGCAAATGATGGTGAAAGCAAAAGAAACGGGAAATTTACGCATCAAAGATGGCAATCAAAATACAAAATTTGTGGCCCTATAGCCCAAGGGCGCCCTTGAATAAAGCTTGCCAGATGTCAAAATTTGCATAAACCGTTTCCGAGGGATCTCTTCAGATTTAGTCCAGCTCCACGATGAATTTGTTCTCCAATCCATAAGACATGCTAAATGACCGTGACTGTTCATCCAACGAGCACGTAAAACGGAGGGAAATAAAAGTCAAAATATCAAATTGTACCTCTACAAGCCAGGGGCGCCTAGCCTTTTGGTCAACTAGATGAGGTTTTCGGCATTTGTCATCTTCAGGAGATCTGTTTAGAATCCTCCTAGCTACGTAGTAAATCCAATCGTCAGCTCTCGAGATCCATCAAACGCCCGTGAATGAAGAATTAGCGGAAAATGCTAAAGGATAAAAGCAAGTGGAATTTGACTAAGTGTTGAAAAATGCACTTTTCTTGAGAAAGGTGCCCTTCTATTGGAGGCCTCAGATGCAGTCTTCTAGCTTCATCACTCCTAGGAACATCTCTTCCAAGTTGTTCCATCTCCACAATTTTCACAAAAAATTCCGAGACGTAGGTTTTGTAGAGAAAATAATTCTAAGCAAACCCACAATGTCAAAAATTTGAAAAAAATGTTTTTTTGCTTCACATGCAAAGACTCTTCGTGCTTCACCAAGAGCTATTTTAACTTCAGTGGAAAAGTTGTCAAAACATAGCCGTGTTTATAGTCAACTGACTAGTTTTTCATAATGCAGCTCACTCAAATTGAATTCAAGACCAAATCGGTCTTAATTTATGATTTCATTAGAACGATTGACACAGATTTGCATCAGGTGGATCCAGAGGTTGACTTGAACGCTTTAGAAATAAGCTAGATCACACTTCAAAACATCGAGGAATCCGGATTGCTAGAGGCGGCTTCGCTTCCCATCACAGTACAATGTATAGAATTTGTAATGGCTTGTGTAAAGCATTACAACTCTACTACACGAGAAATTCAATCAGTGGATGGACGAGTGATATGCAATATCAGGCCAAAGGACATTGAGAAGTGCTTCGGTATTCCTTCAATTTCGAATAATTTGGTCATAACCATGGAACAATGTGAGAAGGCATTCAATGCTGATAAGGAGAAATGTCAAAGGAGGATGGCAGAGAGGTGGCTTAAATAGGAAAAAGTTAACTTGCCAAAGAATATGGGTCATGGAGAGTTCAAAGATGAATACGCAGTTATGATTACCCTTCTTAACTGTGTTGCCGGTCAAGCAAATGCCAACAAATTCCAGCCTTGGATGTATTACATCATGGCTCAAACCATCAACAGAAAGGAGCATTATGACTGCGCCTCTTTGATCAGCGACGTTCTCCACATACAGATGACCGGCTTCTTGGTTGCTCATGAATTCCATGTGTTCGTACATCATGTATTTGATAGCCTTCCAAGGCCAGTTTAGAGAGTTGAACTGTGGGGTTTCTAAGTGTACAAAAGGTTCATAAATATTACTTGTAGCTTGAGTTCACATAGTCCGAGCAACACTTCAAGCGAGTGCAGGAATCTTTTTTGATGTACACCGTGAGGAATCTGGATCGTGAGCTACATGTGCGTATCTCAGTGGAAGCCAAATTCGCGATGGTAGAATGGGCAGATTGGTTCATCCAGTTCCCTACTTTTACCGACATCCACATGTACGGATACATAGGTCATCCGACCATGCTACCCCGTTATCCTTCAAATAAGGTGGTGTTCATGGAATTTCTATAGTAGTTGTATGATGTTCACTCCTATCTGCGCAATAAATGCAAGCCTGCCACTTTTCCACTACAAATGGGGATTTACAGGTGCAAGTGAGCATCTGACGCTAAGGCTATGAGCCATGAGTTGGCGAGACTTGATCTTAAGTATTTCGTCGAGAGACGCTCATATGACCCTTGGGGTCACTTCTCAGCACGCCTTGGAGGTCGGTCTTCTTACAAGCCTTGTATGGAAGACTATTGGTTCAACTGTGAGGACGAGTTTGAGGTGCGTCGGCATAGCTACAACAGGTTCACCCTTTCACAGATTTTTGTTTTCATGTCAGAGGATGTGGAAGGGTTGTTAGATGATGATGGGGATGTCACACTTCCTCAGTTCTTCTGAGATCAAGTTGACACGCAATCACTTTCAGCCATTGATTGGTTCGCTAAGGAATGCACATCTGTTAAGGAAATATCAAGTTGTCAGAAGCAACATACTCTACTTGGATAGCAAGAGGACGAGGAGGGCAGCCATGCCAAACACAGAGCCGCCACCGGTGGTTAGTTCACTGCCTTCCACGTCGAAGTCAAAACCCAGACAAAAGAAATGGAGTAATCCTCGTAAAAGAAGCAGGATGTCAAGAAGCACAAAGGGAAAAGCATCAGTTGCCGATTTGGATTAGCAAGAACATGTGGAGATAGCCACAAATACAGTTGAGAGCATGCTAGAAACAAAGGTAGATCATCCCATGCCGTCACCAACACGGCAGTCTCCAATTTGCATCAACTTGGAGCTAGACTCGCTACCACGTAGCAGTGCTTCCACGCATTCTCACTCATCAGGAGTTCCTAGGACGAGCACCAATCCTTCCAGCGAGATTAGTCAAGATTCGTCTTGGCTTGAGAATCAGTTGAGTAGGAAGAGAAGGCAGCCATCCTCTAAATTGGACTTCTCAGATTTTGATCATGTCTATCAAGACACGCCAGATAAAAAAATAAAGAAGCAAGTTCATGTAGAAAGGAATAATGACAAAGAAATCATAATTGAGATCGTTGCACTGCCAGAGGATAAAAATTTGGATGAGGTAGAGGTTGATGACTTCACCTTGATAAAGGTCAACCTTAGTAGAAGCACACGCCAAGCAAATGTGGATTTCCTCGAGGTTGCAACAGAAAGCATAAAGGAGAGAGTAATAAAGGACGAAGAAGATAAAGCAGCCCTCAAGGTTGAAAACCAGTAACTCTGCCAATATATCTGCAACCTTATGCACAGCACTGAAAATGTCACTGCCTTGCTCCCGCAGATGTTAAGAGTTACTAGCAGAGAAAAATTAGCTAAGTCAGCTGGTTGTATATGGGAAGCGCCTAAAGGACTGGGAAGAAGAGTTCGTCACAAGGGGCCACTTCATACTTTTAGAATTGTACTAGTTGAGGTACAACGCCCACGAACTTCGCCTACAGATTTAGGAGTTGGAGCAAGACTTAGTGGTAGACAAACCACAGAATGAGATCATGGTCTCTCACTTGAGGATGGCATATGATTCATTCACTACAGAAGAGGATAAGGAAGCGATTTTTGCTTGGAGAGAACAATTAATCTTCAAGGTAAAAATACATGAAACAATTTTTGTAGAGTTGATCAAGAGCAGAGAAAAGGTGACTAGTGCTATCAAGTTTGTGAGAACTTTTGTATCACAAGTCCCTTGCTAGTATCAACGTGAGGGTGGTGAATACATCGAGCTCGCCGACCTACAGTCGGAGTTGCAGAGACTCATTCACAGTATTTTCAGTGGTGATTCAGTTGGCTATAAGTTGGATCAACCTACAGTTTTGTCAGCATTATTTGATGAGGTGGCCAAGAGTGGAAAAAAACTGCAGATTCAGATCACCGATGGTAAAGAGATGTTGAGGAGACATCGAGTACTTCAGAGGAATATTAGTGCTCCAGATGGTGATGCAGTCAACAACCTCGTGGAGGGGTTAATTGCTCAAAATAGCAGCCGGTGAACTATAGATCAAGGTGTCCCACCTTTTCAGGATAGAGATTAGACACATCAGTTAACTTGATGCTTCTTTTTGAGCTAACTCGTCCCACATATCATCGTATGTCTATTTTGGAGGTACCTATGTACATATGGAGTTCTCATTTAGTTTTCAGTTTCAGTTAACTGATGTTAGTTATCAGTTGACTTTCATATCAATAAGGACCTGCGTGTTCCACAGTCCAATTAGTTTAGTTTAGAATCAGTTAACTGAGGTAGTTTTTCCAGTTAGCTGTTAAGTTGCATACATTTAGGTTTAAGAATAAATCTTGCATGCTTGCAAGACTCATGTTAACTCAAGGAGATTTTAGGGTTCCCTACTCCTTTGAGGTTCTATAAATAAGAGCACCTTTGCTCATTTGTACTTTAACTTTTGTTGTGATAACAAAATTGTTGTGCCACCTTGCCGTGCAATATTGCTATTCTATATTGGTTCACTTTGTTTAATAAAGTTGGTTTGATCGTTTATTGTGTGTTAGTTCCTTCATGCAATTTGCTGTCCTAGATTTATTTGTTTCTAATAATCTTGTTTCATATCTACACCTTAGATAGGTGTTCCACCTCCTTGGGAATTTAGAAATAGAGATTATCGTTTGATGTTGTTTCCAATAGTCTTTCCTTCATATCTACACCTTGGATAGGTGCTCCACCTCCTTGGGAATCTAAAAATAAAGATTGTTGTTTAAGTGTTGTTTCTAGTAATCTACTTTCAGCCTACAGCTCGGATAGGTGTCTCGCCTCCTTGGGAATCCTGAGAACTAGCTTGCCGTTTGATGTTGTTTCCAATAACCTTCATTTCAGCCTACACCTCGGATAGGTGTTCCACCTCCTTGGGAATCCTGTTATAAAGTTTATCGTCAATCATTCCCACTTGCTCCTAAGTCCTCATGCTTTGTTTTTCTTGAGGAAATTGGATGGTTTTAGCGTTAGCCTAGTTGTAGTTAAGATCTGCAAAATCAAAGAAAACATTAGCTGCAATGTGTTTGGTTTCTTAACCTTGTGTCTATCAGCTGAGTCAAAAAGATAGGAATTTAGAATACTTTACTTTTTCACGCATATTAGCAAAAGAGGGAGCTTCCCCTCCTAATTCGAAGAGCAGTTAATACTGTGCATAGTTGTCCGTTGCCAATACGCACTCTAGAGGTGAGAATTGTAATGCCAACACAATGTTCACTACATTTGTATATAATCTGGAGAAAATTAGTCTGAAAGAAGTTTGTGCTTCTGCAGCTACAAGTCCTCTTTTTAGAATTCCATGAATAGGAATAGACTCTTAGTCAGGAATAAAAAAATAGCATAATCAAGATATATGTTTATCGTCCCTAATGTTGAATATTGATATAACAATCAAGTATACACCCTAACCCTAGGGAAAAGACTTTTCTCCTACCTTCAAGGTGATCTGAGTAATCAAACAAGTATAGATTATCAACATGGTTTGCGTAACGTCACAACCTATCAATGATGACATGCCTATCATGCTATCATTCCCGTTGTATTACTAACCTCATTATCCACAAAGCTTTACCCAGCATCATAAGCTAACAAATTCAAGATAGCACTTCAATGTAATATTAACTCCCATACTTCACAACCTATGAAGTATATATAATCCATGACAATTTAGGTATTTAAGCTAATACGCTAAGATTATATTATATAACCACACAATTTCAACAATTGGAATAAATATGTATATATATAGTCTCAACCAATAAGATCTCATAATAAATCACCCAAAGATCATGCAAGTTCCTTAAAATAAGAATGATTGAAAAATCAAACAAGCAAGTTCAACAAAACAGATAATTCATCTTTCCACAAGGACTTGCACTCAAATATGATTCACCATAAAAAAGATTAGAGAAATAGAAATCAGCATGTCTGGAATTATAGCTCCAAATGAAAGTGTTGCTTCCCAAGCTCAACTTCCACAATCACACTTGCTGCTCCTTCTAAGCTCAACCTATCTCTAAACTCTAGCCTTTCACAAATTGTAAATCCACAAAACAACTATCTTTCTCACAAAAGCTCTCAAAAAACACACTTGCACTAAACTACAGTAGAATAACAAATGAAGAAATCAGAATGAACGAGTGTAACAAAAGGTAGAGGAGCTGCCTCTATTTATACTTAAATCTGAGCAACTCAATGTTACAAACCAGCTACACAATCCTCCACCTTTTCTATCCTTTCTGCCACCACTCTAACAACAAACTAACAATGCATGACTCAGCCATTTGGAATAAAATGTGGCTGCTTCAAACTCTCATTATGCAACACATAAACAGTCCAAATCTTTCCAGCTTCTTGAAATGGATGAGTCGTTCCTATTCAAATGACACAATGACTCTTACTGAGTCAAAGCACAACAAAACACATCTACAGTTTTCCTAACTGTTATGCAAGTCGACTACCTTCATGAGCTTCACCCAGCTCCATTTTGACAAAGTTTTCATGCTCATATTTAGCTGAGCGTTGGTTTATGTTAAAGTAAACAAATCTAATGGCAAGGATGAGAGATTTAAGGGTTCTATAAATTCTTAGTTTCAGAAATCTACAAAAGCTAAGGCACAGATTTTCGACTTCCAGGAAAACACAGAATTTCGACCTCCAGATTTATTAAATTTTAATGTCCTGAATGCAGAACATTATCTGATTTCTATGTTTGCATATCAGGGAAGGTTTCGCCATATGTATGAAAGGAATCCCTGCCTCTAAGAGTCACGCCCTATGAGAGGATGTGTCTCCACGAGTGGAGACACGTCCACTCATGGGACGCGTTCTTAGAGCGCGGATTAGCATTTAGTTTAAAATCCGTTAGTATAACATCTTTACACTAAACAGCGAATGATAATAAAGTTCGATATAACATAAAACATTAATCATGATTCGAATTTTATTACTCGCATGATATGATTTCCAGAATAACGATAAGCTTCAATCGGGTATGAAAGATGATGGTGCTTGCAGCAATCATCTTCCAGATCTGACCGATGCTATCATACTTTAACACTCCCTCTTAGCAAGGGAAGATATATCAAACCAGATAACTAGAGATATCACCTAAACACGTGATATCTAAGACATAATATGATTTCTCAATATTGTCAAGTCACATGACATTCTTCATATCATATCTTATTATGGTATGTGCACTGACATCAAGTCACATGATGTCTACCATAATTCATGGCATATCCATGGATATAAATATCCACCATGATTATCTCTTAATGATCATAATGATCTACAAGTGATATCAAGTCCCATGATATCAATAAGAGACACTATCATGACATGTCCATAATATCAAGTCACATGATATCTGCCATGATAGTTTGATCATTGTAGAGTCGTCACTTTACAATGTCAATTACAAGTGTACATTATTAGAAAGATCGTCACCTTTCAATAATGCATACAAGAAAAGTAGGCCCATAAAGTCATGGAGTCACACACATGACAAAAGAGTTTACACATTAAACATCTTTATATATATTAGTACAATTTATAAACAATTTGTATTTCTAACATAAATAACAAATTACATTTCAACCATACCAAGTTTCTTCCTGAAGTGCTCCAACTTGATTCGGGAGAGAGGCTTGGTGAGAATGTCAGCAGTTTGATCATTTGTACTAATATACTCCAACTGAATTACTTTCTTTTCCACCATATCTCTTACATAATGATAGGGGATCTCAATGTGCTTCGATCTATCATGAAAGACAGGATTTACAGAGAGTTTGATGCAACTTTGATTGTCACAATGTATAATTGTTGGATCCAAGGGCTCACCAAAGAGTCCCACAAGCAATTTACGAAGCCAAACTGCTTCTCTTGCTCCCATTGAGGCTGCAATGTATTCAGCTTCTGTTGAGCTCTGTGCAACTGAAGATTGTTTTCTGCAAATCCAGGAGATCATAGCTGATCCTAAACTGAAGCAACATCCTGATGTGCTTTTTCGATCGGTTACACTTCCAGCCCAATCTGAATCAGAGTACCCATGAAGATCTAATTGAACATTTTTGTAAAGAAGACCATATCCAATAGTGCCTTGAAGATATCTCAAAATATGTTTCACAGCCATTAAGTGAATTTCCTTTGGCTCACACATGAACTGGCTGAGAACATTCACTGCATAGCAAATATCAGGTCTGGTGTTAACCAGATACATCAAGGATCCAATCATTTGTCTGTAAAGAGTTGGATCTGCACACTTGGATTCTACTGCTGCTTCTTTTAATTTGTGAAGGTTGGTTTCCATAGGTGTAGACATCGGTCTACAATCCAACATTCCAAATCTTTTCAGAATGTCTATAGTATACTTCCCTTGGTTTAGTATAATGCCTTCTGATTTCTGCCATACTTCTAAACCTAGGAAGTAGTGTAGGATACCCAAGTCTTTCATGTCAAATTCAGAGATTAGATCCTGCTTTCCTTGAGCAATGAGGTGATCCTCTCCTGTTATTAGCAGATCATCAACATATAAAATAATTATAAGCATATCACCTTTGATTACCTTGAAGTAGAGATTGGAGTCGGCCTCATTCTTTGAAAATCCTAATCCCAAGAGATAGCTGTCAATTCTTTCATACCAGACCCTGGGAGCCTGTTTAAGTCCATAAAGAGCTTTCTTCAGTCTGCATACATGTGAGTCAGGTTTATATATCACAAAACCTTCAGGCTGTTCCAGATAGACTTCCTCTTCAATGGTTCCATTCAGAAAGGCAGTTTTCACATCCATTTGATGGATTTTCCAACCTTTAGCTGCTGCAATGGCTATCACAGCTCTCACTGATGTGTAACGGGCAACAGGTGCAAATGTTTCTTCGTAATCAATGCCTTCCTTTTGAGAAAAACCTCTTGCCACAAAACGTGCTTTATATTTTTCTATACTGCCATCAGCAGCATGCTTGATTTTAAAGAGCCATTTGGAAGAGACAACAGATTTCCCTTTTGGTCTAGGCACTACATCCCATACATCATTCTTTAGAATGGACTGATATTCCTCCGTCATTGCATCTTTCCATGCTTGATGTTGAAGGGCTTCTGAAACACAGTCAGGTTCTGAGTTTAAGATGTTGTTTATTAGAGCAACATAGCCAGAGAAACGTTTGGGTCTTTTACTCTCCCTGAACGTTCCTTTGGGTGCTGCATGAACCTCAGCTTCCTTGAGCATCTTCCTGGCCCAAAGTGGTCTCTTATTATCATTTGGATTCTCACTTGATGGAAGTTCGAGTGACATTTCCTCAGAATGCTCCCTCTGAATTTCAGAATCAGGTTCCACCTCAGGTACTCTAGGAGAAAGGGTTTCTAACTCAGAGGAGCTTCTTGCCCTTTTGAATGCAATGTCTTCTTCAAAGATGACATCTCGACTCAACTCAATTTGATTCTGCCCGGGAATGTAAATCCTGTACGCTTTGGAATTTTCACTATAACCCATAAACACCCCCTTCTTTCCGGAAGGTTCTAGTTTGGATCTCTTCTCTTTAGGTACATGAATATAGACAGGACAGCCAAAGATCCTAAAATGACTGATGTCAGGTTTCACACCGGTAAAGGCTTCTTCAGGAGTTTTGTTATCAAGATGTGAATGAGGACATCTATTTTGAATATAGACAGCAGTCCTAGATGCTTCTGCCCAAAAAGAAGTATCAATGTTTTGGTCAAGTAGCATTGCTTTAGCAGCTTCTACAATGGTTCTGTTTTTCCTTTCAGCAACCCCATTTTGCTGGGGATTGTAGGCAACTGTGAACTCCCTCTTAATTCCAGCTTCTAGGCAAAATTCCTTAAAAATCTCAGAGGTGTATTCTTTCCCATTGTCTGTTCTTAAGATTTTTATTTTCTTTCCGGAGAAATTTTCAGAGAGGGCTTTGAACTCTTTGAACCTTTTGAGGATTTCTAATGATTCTTTACACTTAAGGAAATAGATCCAGGTTTTCCTAGAGAAGTCATCTACAAATATGACATAGTAAAGAAATCCTGCTTTAGAGGGTACAGACATGGGTCCACATAAGTCTGAGTGAACCAATTCTAACACATTAAGAGTTTTGCTCAAACTAGAGGGAAAGGATCCCTTTGAATTCTTCCCTAAGGCACAACCTTTGCAAGTTCCTTCATGAGATGGTTTTAACTTAGGTAAGCCTGTTACAAGTTTTTCCACAGAAGGTAGGGCACGGAAATGAAGGTGACCTAATCTTCTATGCCAAATCTCATTTGAATCAAAGGTGTCAAGGGTAAGGGCTTGATTAACTTCAGTGCATAGTTTATAAAGGTACCCTTGTCTTACACCTATGGTGAGGGCTTTCTTGATAGATGAGTTTTTAGGCCAGGCAAGAACTTTTCCATCTATAAAGGTAACTCTATAACCATTGTCTTCAAGGGCAGAGATGGATATAAGATTCCTCTTTATTCCAGGTACAAACAAGACTTCAGAGAGTTGAAGAGAAAGCCCAGATTTCAACTTGATAGAACAAGTTCCAACCCCTCTTACAGGGTGTGCTGAATCATCCCCGATGGTTACTTCTTCATCAAACCTTTCGGTCAAAGTATCTAAGTGTTCTCTGAATCCTGTGATATGTCTAGAAGCACCACTGTCAATCACCCAGTTGAGAGTGAGTTCGGATACTTGACTAGAAAGGGCTGAATGGAACACAAAGTTTTCAGGTTCATGATCTGAATTTGACTTTCCTACTTTAGCAAAGGAAGTTTGTTGTTTAGTCCTATCAGGGCACTTCAATGCATAGTGACCATATTGATCACATCTAAAGCATTGTACTTGAGAAATATCTTTCTTCTTATGAGGACCCTTTCCATTGGAATTTCTCTTTCTTTTGGAAGACCCTTTCTTGAAGGATTTTTTCTTACTCTGTTTATTAGATGTTGAGTTGAGTGCAAGGATGTCTTCATCTATTTTCTTTTGTTTATTCTCTTTAGAGGAGAGTCTGGATTCTTCTTGAAGACAGTCAGATCTTAGCCTATCAAACTTAGGGAGTTTAGATCTTGCACTTATACCTTGAACAAAAGACTCCCAAGAGTTTGGAAGACCTCCTAGAGCAATTAGGGCTAACTCTTTGCTGTCAATCTGATATCCAATGGTGGATAATTGATCTCTCAGTTCAGTAATCCTCATGAAGTATGCATTAATGGACTCTCCTTTGTTTATCTGAACATTGTTGATTTGCCTTTTCAAAGCAAGAGTCCTGCAGGTGTTGTTGATCTCATAGGTACTCTCAAGAGATTTGAACATGAGGTAGGCAGATTCATGTTTAGCTAGGATAGGCACTATGTGATCCCTAACTGCATCTACAAGTATTTTCATGGCCTTTTCATTGTTTTCTACCCATTGAGTTCTCTCAGGTTCAGACTTAGGTTGCTCCAAATTTTCTCTTACAAGAGAGTCTACCTTATGTTCCTTAAGGATCATCATGATTCTAAATTTCCATGATGTGAAATTTTCTGCTCCTGCAAGGCGATCTTCAAATCTGATCACACTTGACATTATGAAGAATGTGAGTAAAATTCGATTTTTTTTAGAGAAATACGAATTTCTTAGAGCAACCTGGTATTTAGATTTGTTTGGGATACGCACAGCCTTGCTCTGATACCATGTTAAAGTAAACAAATCTAATGGCAAGGATGAGAGATTTAAGGGTTCTATAAATTCTTAGTTTCAGAAATCTACAAAAGCTAAGGCACAGATTTTCGACTTCCAGGAAAACACAGAATTTCGACTTCCAGATTTATTAAATTTTAATGTCCTGAATGCAGAACATTATCTGATTTCTATGTTTGCATATCAGGGAAGGTTTCACCATATGTATGAAAGGAATCCCTGCCTCTAAGAGTCACGCCCTATGAGAGGATGTGTCTCCACGAGTGGAGACACGTCCACTCATGGGACGCGTTCTTAGAGTGCGGATTAGCATTTAGTTTAAAATCCATTAGTATAACATCTTTACACTAAACAGCGAATGATAATAAAGTTCAATATAACATAAAACATTAATCATGATTCGAATTTTATTACTCGCATGATATGATTTCCAGAATAACGATAAGCTTCAATCGGGTATGAAAGATGATGGTGCTTGCAGCAATCATCTTCCAGATCTGACCGATGCTATCATACTTTAACAGTTTAGACTTCTACTGCTTTATTCTTCCTATTCTGGCGCTGGCTTTTTTACACCTCAGCAGGCTAGCGTGGGTTTGTAATAACAACTTTGATATAATGAAACTCCTCTCTATGGCGCTATTTATGCGCTTTACTAAGTTGGAGAAACTATTCACGTTGCATATAGTATACACCATGCATTTAAACTCTTTCATGCGCTTTATATGCGCAGCATGTATTCACATTTATGCTGGCTTTTATTCATGCCATGCACCAATACTTGGTCCGTTTAACATATGCGCCAATGCTTACTTTTTATCATTTTGAATGTACAGTCCATCGCTGCCCTTTTTACTCAAGCTTTCAGCAAAATCGTGATTAAATCCTAATTTGGCAAGAGATTTAAAAATAGCTTTTTTATACATTTTTTTATGAATTTAATAACAATTTTTTTATTTCCCGAGATTTTCCCGATCAATTGAAAAAATGCTTTTGATTTGCTGCTATCATTTATACATATAAGATTCTAAATGCATAGAACCATAATTACATAAGTGCAACTAATCACGAATCGGCCATCTGCGCAATCTCTTGCTCGGGAAAATTGCAATTTTAACAAAAACTCGTGGCTCCCGTTTTGTACAGCTCAAAGGAGGGTCAATTATCCTATTTTTCTTGTCTTCATAGCTAGATATTTGTATTAAAGAAAGATAAACTGTCCTCCATGAAGACATTTTGAAGGTGGACAATCTAAATGAACTTTTTAGGGAATCTAAGCTCCTCAAAACTGCTAGCTTTCTGATCAAGATCTATAATAGAAGGGCTGACATGGAAAAGAACTTGAAAATGGTTAGAGTTTAGGTGCTTGGTCCCATAGACTGATGGTCTCATGGACGTCATTAAAATCCATTCATTCATTCATTCATTCCAGCCGTAGCAAGGTTTTTTGGGATATCCCCTAGAACTTCCACTAAGCCAGAAGCATAAATCGTACAATATGGTTAGCATGACATTTTTAGCTTTTACACCCCATTTAGCAAACCCAAAAGTAGTCTTGTGTTAAAATGTTTGCTCCACAAAATATTCTAAGCAGATTACTAACATTCTTAATTTGTATTTACAGAAGGGGTTTGTGAGTGCCCAAGTTAATGATGGATTGATTGAAATATTTGGCTTGAAGGATGGGTGGCATACATCATTTGTGATGGTCAACCTGATTACAGCAAAGCACATTGCCCAGGTCCTTTGAGTCATTTCTTTTAAGGAACTGATTCCACTAGCTACATTACATTATAGTTTACAGTTTGTTCAAGTATCTCATCTGAAGTGATTTTGAACTTTTAAAGCTAGTCATATCTGCAATAACCGACGTCATAAATAAGGTTGAGTTATGAATTTCAGTTGACCCACATAACTGTTGCTTTTGCAGGCTGCAGCTCTAAAACTAGAGCTAAGGGCAGGGAAAAGAGAAAGAGCTTATATGCAAATGGACGGCGAGCCTTGGCAGCACCCACTAAGCAAGATTCATTCAACAACAATCGAAATAATGACGGGCCCTCATGAATCAATTATTATTAATGCAAATTAATTGCTTGTACTATGCTTCAACTTCGTTTATGCAACTATTACTGCCCATAATCTCATAAATTAATTTCTTACATTGCTTCTTCACTTTACAATTCGTGTTAGTAATTTGGTTGATTTTATCCAAACGAAATTTTGCCTTATTGTCAAAAGGTTTAAAATAATATTAACTGCCAAAAACTAGAAAGTTCAAAGGTACATTGAACCTACCAGCAATACAATTGTCTATTTTGTTTTCAATATATGTTAGTGTTATATTTGTCTCTTTTTTTAAATACAGTTTACGAGGTTAAACTTTTCTTTAAATTAAAAGGGAAAGTTTATTTGGAAAATTAAAAATTAAAAAAAAATAGAAGATTAGTTTATAAATAAATTTATAATTTTTTAAGTGTATAGAACTTGTTTTTTGATTTTATCATTTAATAAAAATGAATTAATTTATTATATATATTTTTGGATATGAATATAGATTATGATTAGATTTTGTTTTTAGAAGATTAGTAATTAAAAAATTTAGAAATTTTATTATATAATAAAAATAAACTAGTTAAAAAGATACACTGATGAATACGGGTCAGGCGTTCTGCAACTCGAGCTAGGGCATCCGCACCCTAGCTCTGTCTATTCTTTCTTGTGCATGCGAAGGGGGGGCGTTTGGTGTCTGCAGGGGTAAGGATCGGAGTTGGCTATTCGCTGTGTCTTGTTCTTGGCTGAGTCTCTGTGGTGCGAGTATCTGGTTCAAGCGAGGGTTCGTGCCCTTTTCTTGTGCGGAATCCTCTGTTTTGTCTTGCGTGGGAAGTCTTCTTCGTTGGTGTTTCCTGTGGGCTTTTCCAGGGGTTAGTGGTGGGTGTTGGGCTGGGGTTTTCGAAACCTGTGGTTGGGTTTTTATATCTTGGGGGCCTTGCATGCCCGCTATCTTTAGTGCTTCTCTCTGTTGTGTGGGTCGAGAGGATTGAAGGTGTGGGGTTTGGTGTTGGGCGGTGCTAAGAGGAAGGGTGTGGGGAGGATTTCCCCACCCATTTTTGGGGTTCATGTTTTTTTTCTTGGGCATGATGGCCTGCTCAAAGGGTGAGACGTCAGCAAGGAGCCCTCACTTGGACTTTCGGGCAGCGATAGGCTCGAAGTTTTCAAGTCAAGGGATGAAGACCTTCAATAATAATTTGTTTGCTAAGAATACTAGGATTGTTGATTTGGGGTTATCTAATGGCTCACGGATCACGAAGATTAACGGTTGTCTCGAGAGGTGCAAGGAGAGGCCAAAATTGGTTGTTCCGTCTGAAATGATTGTTGAAGATGTTGAGTATTATTCAAATCACTCCTTATATTGTAAGTTTTTGGGGATGAGGGTTTCTTTGCAATTTTTGGAGGTTTGGGCCCAGAGGACATGGGAGCCAAAGGGGGAAATGGGGATAATGTTGCTGGCGAACAATTATTTCATGGTTACTTTTAATTGCATTGTTGATCGCAATAGGGTATTTGAGGGAGGCCCTTATTTTCATAATAAGGTAGGGTTGTTCATCAAGCCATGGCATGCAGGTTTTAACCCCGCAGAAGAGCTTCCAAATCGTGTCCCGGTGTGGGTTCGTTTACCAAGGTTCCTGGTGGAATGCTGTCGAGAGGATGTGCTGCACCTTTTGGCCTCGGTGCTTGGAAAACCAATTGGGACTTCATTGCAGACTTTGGGTAAAAAGGTAATGACTTTTGCATGAATTTGTGTTGAGATTGATCTAAGTAGGCCTTTGCTCGATGCAATAGATGTGTGCGGGCTCTTATTCTTGGATGCAGCATTTGGACTATGAAACTCTTCCTTTTCGTTGTCGGCTTTGTCGAGAATATGGCCATTTGCAGTGGAGATGTCCAAGGTATAAGCCTATGGAGTCCCAACCTTCACAACCTGCGAGCAATCTTCCTGAAACTGATAAGGGGAAGAGCATCTCTCCTGATGAGGTAGGTGCTTCTAATGGTTTTGCTCCGATCAAGGCTCGAAATCGGAACAGGGGTCAAAAGAGGCCTTTTAAAGAAAGGCAAGATGAAGGTACCTTCAACAGATTTGAGGTTTTGGATGAGCTCAGCCAACAGGAGGTGAACCCGTGATTGATCAACCTGGATCAAGGGCTTGAGGGCTTAGCTCAGGAGGATCTTGTTCTTGATTCTTCTATGGATCCACAAAGGGATGATTGTTTGCACATGGAAGTTGATCGGCAGTTGGGGGTTTCTGAGGTGCAGGAACCCTTGGCCGTTGGTACAACAGTAGGTGGGGATTCTCCTCTTCCTGGGCGGAACACTGGTTCGGACTCGGCTAAGAAGACCAAGCCTCCCCCCAAATTGGGCATCACGCAGAAGGATATTAAGAAGGGCGGGGCAGAGAAATTTGCTAAACATGGCAGGAAAAAGGATGTGGAAAAGATTAAACTAGCAGGTGAGAATTTGGTGGAGTCAGGAGCAATAAGGACTCTGGATTCTCTTTTTTCAAGCCCCTTGAAATGATTATTTTGTCATGGAATGTACGGGGCTTGAACAACGGCCCTAGACAAAAAGCGGTTCATGATTTAGTTAGAAGTCAAGGTCCTGATGTCTTCTTTTTGCAGGAGACTAAGTTATCTGTTGAGAATATGCAAGGCTTGGCACCTAGGTTGTGGAGGAACGGGGAGTGCCAGTGCATTGGAGCTCATGGAGCTTCTGGGGGTCTAGCATGTTTATGGAACCCGCGGAGAATCCGACCTCTTTGGTGGATTTCTTCTAAATCCTCTATGTCTATGATTGCTACTAGTTTTGAGATAGGGGAAGTAATTATCTTTTCTAATATATATGCTCCTACGGATTTTCAGGGTAAACAAGGTCTATGGTCCCATATCAGGTTTATCCGTAGCATGATGCCTTTTCATCCATGGATTATGGCTGGAGATTTCAATGCTATTTGTGAGTTGGCTGAGAAGGGAGGGGGTACTGGAAGGTTGGAGCCCTCTACGCTACTACTTCGTGACAATATCAATACCTTGAATCTTGTTGATATCAAACCCAACAATGGTCAGTTCACCTAGAACAATCGCCGGGTTGGTGAGTTCTGCATTGCCGAAAGATTAGATTGATTTCTGGTTTCCTGTTACTGGGTTGGAGGGATGTGGTCATCTTTCTCTGAGATCTTGGATTGGAGAGGATCAGACCACTGGCCTATTAAGCTTGCTACTGAGTCAACTTGTGTGCCTTGTATGCCCTCTTTTAGGTTCCAACTCATGTGGTTGCGGGACCCTTCTTTGAAGGCCTTTGTGAATGACTGGTGGAAGAAAGGTAGACCTGCTTATGGTACGACAATGTATTCCTTTGCTAAGTTACTTCAGTATGTTAAATATGAGCTCAAACAGTGGAATCGTCAGTACTTTGGGAATGTCTTCCATGCAAAGGCGATGGCTCAGGCTGATTTGGATGGTATCACAAGGAGGTTAAGGGAGGATGGGGTGACAGCTGAGTTGCTTCAGGACGAGGCTCAGGCTGTGAAGAATCTTGAAGAATGGGAGTTGCGAGAGGAAATGTATTGGAAACAGAAGGCTCGCATTGAGTGGCTTCAGGAAGGGGATAAAAATACTGCTTTCTTCTTCAATCTGGTGAAAGCCATAGGACATGGTAATTCTATCTCTAGTCTGGTGAATGACAGGGGAGACTATCTTTCCTCCTTCCCGGAATCTCAAGGGAGGCGGTGCAATATTTTGAATCTCTTTTTAGGGAGGACTCACAAGGGGGGTCTCCTGAGGAAGCGTAGATTCTTTCTTGTATCCCCTCTCTCGTGTCTGGAGACTTGAATCAACAACTCATGAGTGATATCTCGCTTGAAGAGCTTGAAGGGATTGTTTTCAATATGAAGAAGGGGAAGGCCCCTGGTCCTGACGGCTTCCCGATTGAGTTTTTTCAAGAATTTTGGGATATTATCAAACTTGATCTCCTGGCAGTGGTTCAAGAATCTTAACAGAATAAGCAGATGCTAAGGGCTCTAAATGCTACCTTTCTGGCTTTTATTCCCAAGAGTGAGGGGGCTGATAGGTTAAGCCAATTTCGGCCCATTTCTTTATGCAATGTAATTTATAAAATTATTTCTAAACTTATTGCTAACCGGTTGAAAAAGGGGCTTGAGGAGCTGATCTCCGAGGAACAAAGTGGTTTTGTTGCTGGTAGGCAAATTCTGGATGGGATTGTTATTGCTACTGAGGTCATCCATTCTATGGCCAGCTCTAAAGAAAAAGCGATGTTTATCAAACTTGACATGGCTAAGGCATATGACAGAGTCAAGTGGTCCTTCCTTTGGCGGGTTCTTGGTGCTTTTGGTTTTGTTGAAGAATGGATTCAATAGGTTTCGAGTTGTGTTACTTCAGTCTCTTTCTCTGTGCTTATCAATGGGAGTCACTCTGAGTTATTTGGTGCTTCTAAGGGGCTTCGGCAAGGAGATCCTCTTTCCCCTTATTTGTTTATTCTTTTGGCTGAAGGTTTGGGGAGATGGATTAAAAGGAGTGTGGAGTCTGGTCTCATTCAGGGTTGGAGGTGGGGTGGCACCTTACCTCCGCAAACTCACTTACAATTTGTGGATGATACGGCTTTGATGGGAATGGCTACAATGCGAGAGGCTTCTAATCTATGAAGAGTGCTAGATGTTTACCTGGTTGCCTCTGGTCAACAGATTAATGAGGGCAAGTCTTCCATTTTCTTCTTCAACACTTCAGGCCCCATTTAGCAGAGGATTGCCCAAACTTTGAGATTTCAGATCGAGACTCTCCCTTTGACTTTCCTTGGCATTCCTATATCTCGGTGTGTAGCTGCCTAGAGAGTCTTGGCAGATTATTTTGGATAAATTTCGGGCGAAAGTCAATCACTGGACTCATCGATGGTTATCCTTTGTTGGTCGTGTCCAGTTGATTAAGTCAGTGGTGCAGGCTTTGCCCATTTATAGATGCATGCTCCAGGTTGCCCCTATGGGCTTTCTTAAGGACCTAGATTTTGTGGCGAGACAATTTCTATGGGCTGGTTGCTTGGAGTCCTCCAAATGGAGTCTTGTTAGATGGGAGGTTGTTTGTAGTCCAAAACAATCTGGTGGACTAGGTTTGAGGCAGTCGGCATTGACTGGGGAGGCTCTAGCTGCAAAATTGTATTGGCGGTGGTGTAACGAGCAGGATGAGAGTTGGGCCAGGGTTCTTTCTTAGAAGTATCTCCTGGGGATCCCTCAGCCCGATATGTCTAGGTACCCCCTTGTGGGGAAGGGCTCTATGATATGGGGCACCCTCAAAAAAGGGGCTATGCTGATTAAAGAAGGATTATTTTGGATTTGCAAGAAGGGGACAGAGGTACAGTTCTGGTCTGATTCTTGGGATGGTTTTCCTCCCATCACCTCTCAATTTCCCAATTTGTTGAATCTTTGCCAGAGATTTTTTGAGGCTGGTTGGTTGTGGGTGAGTGATTTTAAGTCCTATTCCTCCTATGGTCAGATGGAGGTGGCCAAATGGAAGTCCCCGGTTGAGTGGCCAGATGTTGGTTTGTAGGAGGATTGTGCGGTGCTGCAAAGTATCCTCTCCAGTTGAAGATGCAGTTCTCTCTGAGATGATGACGTGCTTGCCTGGTCCCCCAATCCTAAGGGGACCTATACTGTAGCCTCTGGTTATAGTGTGTTATTGTCTCATAGGTTGGTTGGGCCTGAAATTCAGTGGTGGAAGGACTGAAACAAGCTTTCTTGGCCAAAATGTAATTGCTTTGTTTGGATGTTGGCCTAGAATAAGTGTTTGACCTGGGATAACATTCAGAAGAGAGGTTTCCAGGGTCCTTCTGTTTGTGTTATGTGTGGGGCTAATGAGGAGGACTCTACTCACTTGTTTTTTCGTTGCTCTTTTGCCCTTCAGCTTTGGCATTTTTGGTGGGGTGTTTGGAAAATTCTTTGTGTTCATGCTTCCTCCTTGATTGAATTTTGGCAGGGGATGGGTCAACCCCCTTTTGTGGCCTTTTTTTTGCAGGAGGTGTGGTTTGTGGGGCCTATCTTCTTATTGTAGCAGATTTGGTTGGAATGTAATCGAAGGATATTTCGTGGAGCACAGAGGCTGGTGCAACAAATTTGGCAGAGATTATTGGGTATGGTTCAGGAAACAATGGAAGCTAGGTGTGAAGTGGAATTCCCTTTGGTGAAAAGGGATACAGAGTTGGTGGAGAGATTGGGGATTCAGGAGTCGTCATTGGCTCAGGCTAGGGCTAAGAGAGGACGACGAGAGAAGCAGAAAATTGATAGGGGTGGCAAATGGCAACTTCCCCCATTCGGTGTTTTGAAGATCAATACTGATGGATCTTCAAGGGGCAATCTGGGACCAGCTGGCATTGGGGGGATTGGTAGGGTTTCTTTGGGCTCGGTGATCTTCCTCTTTTCGATCTATGAAGGAACTCAGACCATCAACCTAGTGGAAAGGTTGGCTATTCTTGATGCTCTTGAGCGATCTCATGCTTTGGGGTGGAGAAGGATTATTTGTGAATCTGATTCTCAAATATTGATCAATTTGCTTATTGAGCAGAAAGTAGCAGATGTCAGCTAGCAATTGGCTAGGGTTGTGCAACAAATTCTGCAGGTTAGTTTTTTTATGGAAACAGTGTCTTTTGTCCATATTCCAAGGGAGTGGAATAGGGCAGCTGATTGTTTGGCAAAATGGGCTTCTGAGCATGTTGAGGGATGGAGAATTGAGGAGTGGGAGTTGGTTTCTTAGGAGCTTCGTTTTGATTTAATGAATATTCTTGTTGAAGATAGCGCTGGGAATGGTGACAGTTGATGGTGCTGACTATTTTTTCTTAGTTTGGTTTGTTGTTCTTGTTTTTCCTTGGGCTCTCGGTCCTGTGCTTCCTTTGTAATGTTGCTTTCTAATCTTCAATAAAGTTTTTACCCCCTTTTTATTAAAAAAAAAAACTAGTTTATTATGTGTATTATGAATATTAGATTATGATTAAATTTTGTTTTTATATAAGTCTATAGTAAAGTTAATTTATTATCACAACACAAGTACATACACTTTCTATTTTAAATGTAGATATTAGAAAGTATGTCCAAACAAAAATTTATTTGAAGATTTGGATTACATATTAGACCACATTTCACTAATTAAATTTCTTGAATATCAGTATACAAAACTACAAACATCTTAATGAACAATAATCACAATACAAATTTGCATAAGGCATAAAAAATTCATCACAAAAACAAAGTTTGAACAATAAACTTTGGTATAAATGTAACAAAATTTATTATCATTTTGTCTAAAATACATTATCCATATATGTAAGCTTTGAAAGTATCACCTTGCATGGTTTTATGTCTTTTAAAAATTAAATTACTATTGAGAAATTACTTTGTTTTAAACAAAGTTGATTATGTTTATAGACATTGCTTAAAACTAACAATTTGCATGTTTTCCAAAAATTGCATAAATTGCATCTATTAGAATGATTACATTAGTTATTTTGATGATAAAGTGAATTCTTGTTGATTGTTTTTCATTCTACTTTCTAACATTTTGACAATTTTCATTTCATCTAAATTTAGTAATGCATTAATTTAAAGTCTTTACTCATGAATATTCAACACTTTATTATTCTCAAAAATTAATGTCTAATTTATTGTGTAGTGCTTTGAACTCTATTATTCATTAATTACATTAGTTGTACCTTCTCATTAAAATCTAAGATTTGCCAAGTCTTCACATGCTTTGTGAAGTTATTTTTATACTCATATTTTTTTGCTTATGTTGCCTTTTGCATCATTTGGAGAAGAGATGGAATCTAGGAACAAATTGATATAATATTTCATTCCTTTCAATTTATTTCTTTAATAAAAAGAACAAATAGTGATAGATGTCGTTTCTATATAGAAACTAATGGATTCATGCCAATCAAAATAATGATTTGCTTGAGAAGTGATGAAAATATCAAGGCTTATTAAAATTTCATATTCAAGTTTAGCCATGTTTCTCATCTCAAGAATATCCATTTTCTTATCATTAGCCGATAGGCTAATATAGTGTGAGGTTTCGGCGTGAAACCTGTCTCACGCCGTCATACTGCTAAAACTTTTGATAAGACAACTAATAGTTTCAGGCAAACAAAAATCTGAATGACAAAAAACGCACAACTTACAAATGCAGAATTATTATAAATGCAGTATAGTAAATACAGATGGTGAGTTGTCCTCATTAAATGCGGATGCATTCTTGCGATAAATGTTGTTTGAAAAAATAATTTTTGCATATAAATTTTAATTTTAATTTTATTTTATTTGTGTTTTTTAAAATATGATAAATATTATATATTTATTAGCCAATAGGCTATATAAGGTTTCGGCGTGAAACCTATCTCATGCCGTCATACTGCTAAATGCAAACAATGCACATCTTATAAATGCAGAATTATTATAAATGCAATATAGTAAATACAGATGGTGAGTTGTCCTCAGTAAATGCGGATGCATTCTTGCAATAAATGTTTGATTCAGATGGATTTTCTCTTGCATATTTTATTTGCTTTTTAATGTATTATCTACCGATTTCATCACCGCCTAGAATTTTTGCCGCCTACAAGTCTATAAATGGATTGCATAATGTAGACAAAAATTCACATTGAGAACATTGGACTATACACCAGACAAGTCCTATCTTCTGTGGCCTACAGGCCACGATTTTTCATTTAAATTATTTTTTTGGGTCATTGGCTTCAACATTTTCAAATCCCCTTTGTCTTCACTGTGAATAGATTGAAGCAGCAATTGTAGGGAGATTGGTTTTGGTTAGTCTCATTTTTAAAAACTCTATTGTGGTAGGGTTTCTAAACTTTTCCTGCAAAGTCTCATTTTTTTCTCATTGGATTGATGACAGCATGACACAACTTGTACGGAATCTTGAGGTAAGTCACTTGCCTTGGTCTCACCAAGTTTTATTTTTCAGAATCCCTTAGCAGCTGTTTTTGTGGTTTATTTCATTCTCAAACAATTTTGTTGCTATCTATCAAATGAAGGCATGGCTCTTTGGAGAGTTGTCTTTGGGAAAAGCAACTACCAAGCAATTGAGCCCGTGCCTTAAAAAAACTTTAATTTGCAACCAATATTTTCATTTAAAAGGTATACAAAAATTTCTATTAGTTAAAAGATTATTTATAAATTTAAATATGATTATTGTATATTTCAACCTCTAAATTTCAGTATTTATTATTTCTCTTCTATATTCTAAATTATCTTGAATGCATAATCTGCATAATCTGTAGATAGTTACTATAATATTTGCAACTAAAGACAACCATAGATAGCCCAAAACCAATGCCTTCATAACAACAGACTTGTTTTAGAATGAAATAAAACGCAACAAAAATCGAACAGGCCTATAAAGATTTTCCCAAAAAAAACTCATGAAACCATGGCAAGTGACTTACCCTCTAGATTCTGCACAAATTGTACACCTATGTACATGAATGAGTGAAAATTTGTATTTTGGGGACAACCCACATAAAAAATAAGTTTTTCTTGCACAAAAATTCATTTTAAATTTTGTTTTCCTAGTAGAGACTCTAATTTCCGCTACGAACTTCCCCCAAAGTTGTTGCCTCACGCCCTTCTTTCAAAATGGCATACAAAAGCATTTCCAACCCTTCTGCTTGGCCTCTTTCAACATGTCGTATAGAAACATGTCATCTGCATCATTTTCATTTAATGGAGTTTTTAAAACATCAGATCAGGAGCAACACGAAGTCTATACTATCCTATGACGGTATCCTCCATCTTGCTTGTGCTTAAACTTTGTTGTTGCCTCACTTACACAGAAACACCAAAAACTATAGAAAGGACTGTCTTCAAAGCGCAACCCAAATCTAGAAATATGATTATCTATTAGGTTTGAGCCACTCAAATCTAGTTGCACTAGCCAGTCTGCTATGTTCCAACTATTCACAATTCACATTGAAATTGGCAAAATTAAAAGATGAAAAACAAAACAATTCAAGTTGCAACTGAAAAATTCTCTAAACATCATCCATTTTTTCAAGCTTAGTTATTCTATGGTGGACATGTATGTAAAATGTGTAAGCATAGAAAAGGCACGTGAATTTTTTGACAAAAGTGCAAAAGTAAAACATTTAGAACAACTCAGGTAAGAAAGGAAAAATTACTGACCAATCCTTGTAAGATTGGCATGGTGTCGTCAAAACATCTGAGTTGTGTGCATTTTGCAAACTTAAAGCTCCAAGATCAACTCTGAAATCTTAAAAATAGAAGCAAAAAAAATGTAGTAGAGGGACTTAAATGTTTTCCCTATCAAGGGTTAAATCTTTGTTTTTTCAAAGCCTATCAAGTTTGGATTCCCTTCTCTTTACATTTGGATTTCTAATACCCTGCACGTGTACTCTCACATGTTGCGCTTGCAAATCTGTCACGATTTTCTCCAATAATTCATCCACATAATATATATGGCATCCTCAAACACATCGCCTTATGGTTCTCTAATCTCCTCTCCAGCTACGAGACACGTAAAAGAAAATATACGCCCACATGTGTTGGACCGCCCTCGAACTGCACAAGATGCAAATATTATTTTACTTTGGCTAGATGATTGTCCCGCCACGTTTTGGCAAAGTAGATTCTCCTCTCTTGAATATAATCGTATCTGCAAAATGAATAAAAACAATTTCAAGAATAAATGTTTCCCCTTCGGTGTAGCAACTCTCATACAAAGCCTTTACAAAGTGGATCTCAAATAAAAAAGTCTACTGAAGTATAGAATGAGTATCCAACAAAATAAAATTATGTATTAAAAATAAAAATAATAATTTATTATTTAAAATATAAATATAAAAATGAATTAATTATAAAATCAAAATTATTTATATTATAAATCATGATAATTCATTTTTAATTTATTTAAAACTAAAACATATATTGAATTCTTATGTATTCTTAGAAATACTCTCTAAGTTTAACATTTCAGGTCACAATGAATAGGACTGATCGTGATGATGGCCAGAAATACAAAAGAACCCTTTAAAATCATGTTTACTAAAAAAAATATAAATTAACTTTTAATAATCTTTTACTATTTGAACGTGCTTTAATATGGTTAAAAATGTGAATATCTCATATTCACCATATTTTTATAACTTTTTAAACTTGTACTTGGAAGGTAAAACAAATAGTATTTAAATTGCTTTTGTTTATGTATCTTTTTTTTTGCGAATTCTTTCATTATTATATTTTTTATAGTTTATTTAATTTTTTTTATTTATAAAATCAAGATTGATTATATTTCATATAGTGTAATTTCATTTTTGAAATAATATTATAGTTATATTTATAATTATATTCTATAATAGAAATTATTAAAAATAAATATAGTATAATATATTATTAATGCACATTATTTTTTAAATTGTGAACATTAAATCATATATAATATAATTATAATTACTATTAAATGTAATATTTGATATGATATTAATTGTATCATTATTACTTGCTAAACTCTCTTTGTTTTATTTCTTATCATCTTCATATTATACACTTTAATATTTATATATTTACACACAACTTCATTGCATGCAAGTGGATGTTCTAAATTGGTATACTTGTGCAACAATTGCATTAATCATGTTACTGATCTATTATTTTCTAACCAACAACTATTTCACTTTTAGTGTGACTTTTTTCATTTACGATGTTTGTTTGCTAACTTTTTCATTGATTGTGTAGGGGAAAAAAAGAACGGAGAAAAAGTTTGTTTCAGATCATTCCATACTAGCACATGGAATCATCACATACAATATTACCAACTATGTCATTTAGACGTCTTTTAAATTTTGCAAATCACAATTGACATTGTTGCAAATCTTTCATTCAATTTTCAATCTCCAAATATGTATTACAAACAATTTGTGTATATTGCAAACAAAATTGTATATATTTTAAACTATACTCTATTTCCATGTTTATTTCTATATATTCTTCTATCGGTGTAACCCTTGCACCCCTGGTGCAAGTGCTAGTTTATGATATTTTGTCTCTTTTGTTGATTGTTGATTCACATCCTAGATGACAAACTTGGTACAACTTTATTGAATTATCAATTAGTTTTAGCAATAAATTTTTAATATAGGGCATCCAACCATTCAACCCTAAGGTCAAACACAATAGAAATATCAATAAATTGTTAAGGATGTGAGCTTCTCAAATGATTAAACTAACAATCAATCCCACACCTAGGGAATATGCCCAAAATCATCTCTTACACTCTTCAAATGTATGTGCATAATTCATTCATATGATGAGACAAAGGAAAATGATACCATGTTGAGTACTTAAATAATCCCTCCAAAAGTGGTATCCACAATTCAAGACTTGTTCGCATGAAAGAACAAAGCACAAAAGAGAATGCATTTGAGAAACAAGTGAGCACTACCTATTAGATGATTCTCCAATAGGTGGACTAAGAGTAAAAAATGAAATTGCTTTATCCATGAACATTTTCCTCTTCAAATCCATGTTGAACTCATGTCTAGCTCTTGGGGGAGGCTTATTGGTCTTTCTACTAAACATCATCAAAGATATCATTCTAACACAATCTCCAAAAACTGTAGATCTCCAAACTCACCCAAGTCTATCCATGAGCACCCAACATACCATCTCATGCCAATTGAACTCCAATTATGTTACTACAATCTCTAAAAGTTCCCAAGATAAAATAACTAGTGTACTCAGTGCTAGAAGACTACAAATCACTACCATAATTCTAACTACAAAATCAAGAACTCCACATAACATCATGATTTACATCTCCTCAATAGAAGATCATCTATCTAACAAATAAATCTACTCCCAAGAGCACTAATATCATGCCCAAATTCCAACTAGTAATCAAGAGCTATCTAGCATCATCAAAAAATATCCTAACTAAAGATTACCCATGGCCCTCACATAATCAAAGGACTTAACTATAACACTAGTATCTCTTAAAGGGAAAAGTAAAACCATACTCTGCAAACAAAGAAGATAACTCTAATTATGAAATCACATAAAAAAACCAACTAAATTGTGATCTTGATCCACTTAGATCACTCATAGTCTAGTAAATTGCTACAAATTCCAAAAGTCCCATTGCAAGTAGGTTACTTGTTACTTGGAGTAACTCTACAAGCTAGCTATAAGTGACTTGAAGTACCTATACAAGTTAGTTATAGGTGAGTTAAAGTACCTCTTCAAGCTAGCTACATGTGACCCAAGGTATCACTACATGTCAATTATAGGTGACCCACACCATAAACATCCATCCATTTCTACTACACACAACTATGATTTTTTTTAGGTTTTAAATTTTAGATAGAATTTCTCTTACAAGAAACAATCTTCAAAAAGGAAGTCCTATCCATCAAATAGATGTTTTCTTAGAGAAGCTTGAGATTTAGGATCTCAAGGATTTACTCCCTAAAAATTCAAGCAAAGTTACAAGTTTTCTCCTATTGCTAAGAAAACCTTCAAGAAACCTAGATATAAGCCTCCATCACATGTACTTAAGAAAAAAACAACACCTAGGAAGATTCCATCTCATATTAGATGCTACATATGCCAAGTGCCCCATTATGCCATAGATTGCCTAGGTAAGAACCATAATTTTCTTGCTAATGCTTTCTTTTCTAGAATAAAACAATTGTTGAATGGTGGGATGTAGTTCCTTCAAAGGAAGTCTTTAGAAATAAAAATGACCAATATTATGAGTTAATAGAAATGTTATAAGCTTACAATATGGTTAAGGATAAGCATAAAAAAAAGGTAATCTTATTCTACTAATTTTTTAGCAAAAGAAAATGAGGATTTTATAGAATCTTTATTAAAATAAAAATTGAAGACAACCTAGAGTATGAAAATTAATCTAACATAAAAGAACTTGTCTTTTTAGATCAATTTACACATCACATCAAATGAATCAAAAGCTCTAATGATTTTTTTGATTATCCTCTTTACAATTTCTTATAACTTAAAATTATAAATTACAATAATAAATTTTCAATTACAATTTATAATACTCAATTATAAAAAAAAAGTGAAAACATATCTCTACAAAATAAAAATTATATTCTAATTCCTACGTAATGAAAAATATTAATCTCAAGGAGCCTTTTGAAGTTGCTTGGAAGTCTCTTCCTCAAATGCTAGCATGTGTGCAGATGTCCTCATGTTGCATTGTCATCCTACCCATACATGTGACAAAAAGTACACAAATGGGCCTAGAATCAAAACCTGTACATAAAAAAAGAAAGTAACTAGTTCACAGTGTAGAGAAGATATTCAAAGCAAAAAAATAACTAAGGAACTAATTGTGAAATACCAATATAACAAAAACCAAAGTAAGCACAAAGAGAGAGGAAAACATCACAAGAAAACGTTGCTCTTCTTCTATGTAAATCTACACATAAAGAAATGAAGGGGAAAATGTTTTGGTTGGTTGTTTGAGGGGTTTTCCTCAATCAAACCTCCATTTTGGTATTTTGACCTCCACGTCGGCTAGAGTTTTTGAACAATATTAAAAATAAAGATGTGATTGCTTCAAAATGAAAATGCAACATGGATAATGATATAAAATAATCTAAATAAACTATGCTAGCACTTGATGTTTCAAATGAAATCGCACAATTATGAGGAAGAGAGAAAGGGAACAACAAAAATGGAACAAAGTCACATGGAAGTTGTGAAAAAACTCCAAGAAAGATGTTGCTTCTACTTTTTTGTCCTTCGTGATCACACAAAATCACAATCAGAGAGCTTCAAGAAAACGGCATGCATAATGCAAATAGCTTGTTGGTTTGTGAAAATGGTAGAAATTTCTTCAAATTTGTAAAGTTTGAGTGCTTTCAAAACAAAAAATCAACTCTATTCTTTCAAAATAAAAAGTCAAAAGTATTTCCTTCAATGTGTCTACATGTAGGAATGTTACTTCCAGAATATCCATGGGAAGGTAACACTCCAACAGCCACTAGAACCATGAATTTTCAAGAGATGCTAGCATGTTGCATAGACGTTTGTACATAATGCTCCTAAAAAAGAGGTTTCAATGTTAGCATTTTTTAATTAGAATATTATATATCACAGGACTAAAGAGAGGATGCAATGCAGTGTGAAATTCTGAGGGTGTGCAATTTTCGACACTACATTTTGCCATACTTTAGCAAGCATATGAACTATGCTAAATATGCTTGCTAAAGTAGAAAGTGAAAATTAAAAATTTTACCCAAAGATATTATAAAGGATGTAGAATCTCCAAACTAGGTAGGTATTCCCCCAAGAAGACAACCTACAAAAAAAATTAATATATCCTACACAAAAACATGAACATCATATGAATTTTTTACAAGAAAACATGTTAGCTAAAAAATAAATACCACATGCAAGAAGGATATAATATAAACACATGTACAAATGAGCACAAAAAAATAGAAACTTAGTAAAGGAGAGAGAGAATAGGAAGAGCATGAGATAGCTAGTTAAAAGGGAGTATAGCTAGCAAGTTGCATTATGCTAGAGTCCATACAACACTTTTGATGAACATGGTTACTACAAGCTACATTGTAGTATATCCATGAAAAGGGTAGGACATATGAGGACCCATAGGCTAGCGAGATGTATTATGCTAGGTGGCTTATATGCTTCCAAGCTACAAAGAACATAAAGATTATCATTGTTTTGAAAATTAAGAAATTAGAGTGTGTGCATTGTGAGAGCCCCCTTAAAATAATTGTATAATGTCACAAATACAAGTTATTTTAAGGAGATAGAAAAATAAATGAGTTCTTAACATATACACACTGACAAAGATATTGCATCATGAAACATGTAATATTATGCTCATGGAATGACATTACACAGGGTAGGGATGTCACATAAAATATACATCTCCCGCACAAACATACACTAAGGGAAACACAAACCTAGGGTCAATATGAATATATGATATTCATGTATATCATTAGAGGAAAAAATCAAATTCATCATTCCCCAAGTCTAGTGGAACTACAAGCACAAAGGGAAGAAAACCACATAAAGACAAAAAATTTGAGACAATATGGAAGAGGCCTAAATGCCTCAACATTTTGCATCATCCCCAAAAGTTAAAAATGCAAAATACAAAAAAATAAAAGAAATGAAGATACAAATAGAATAATTGACAACATTTAATCTTCCTATATCCATGTACCTACAAGGATATCATGGGTCCTTCAAGAGAGATTAGTGAACATAAATAAGCAACTACAATGGATCACAAAACAATCAAGAAAACACCTATAATTTGAAGATATGAAAGCATTTTTCTAAGGATCATCTTCGAGAAAATCATTGGTTTCCCAATCTTGATCATAAGGGGAGGGAGGTCGAGCCTATAGAGGAAGTATTGTTAGAGAAATACTAGGTGTCTCACTTATGGCAATGGCTAAGGAATTGGTTGCAAGTACATCATATTTATGAACTTCATGTGAGGCAAGTATCGATGATCTTGTGAAGATTAAAGAAAATGTTGGAATATCAATGAAGGATTCAAACAAGCATTCCTCATGAGGGGAGGCCATTGAATCACTATTAAAATATGTAACAAGAGGACTATCACTATTAATCTATTTAACAATAGTGACACGAATAGAAGAAGTTGTGACTTATCTTGTGAAAAGAACAGTTGTAGAATGGTCTAGAGGTGGCAAAGAAGGTGGATTTATCTCTTTTTTCAGTGATGTGGAGTTGGTTAATATTCATTTTTTTTCTTTTGGGAGATGGGTGGGAGATATCAATGTCAATGGTGGCAAGATGGAGAACATATGGAAAAAATTTATGGTGGGTGCACTAGAATGGTACAAGGGTGATGAGTGTGGTGCTAGAAATTAGTCAATGACAAATGTGTTTGGCATGCCCAACAACAAGGAGAAAGGAGGAATGTTAGAGGTATAGAATAAGATGAGGGTCCATTAAACGAACCAAGTTAATCTACACCCTTTTTGGGCGAGGCTCATCAAGATGATGATGAGGGACAAAAGGTGTTATGGGAGCACCACAAGGAGGTGAAGGGGGAGAAGAAGGCATAAAAAGATCTAAAGGTGGTCTCCTAGGAGGAGGATTCTCAGTGGCGGGAATATCTATGGTAGCCTATTCATGAGGCAACCACATGTCGAGAACTTGCATTCATGCACAAGTCAATTCCATTAATGGTGGGGCCTAGGTGTAGTTGTAAGAGGGGGGATAATATTGCTCTATTTTATTTGTGAGGTTGTTCTTAGTGTTGGAATAGGAGGAGGAATAGTCCTATAAGACAAAGGTTGAGAGACCTAGGGTGCATGTATCAAAACCTGTGCTACAAGTATCTTTCCTCTTTTTAACACTGGGGTAGTCAAAGGAACAAGAGGTGCCACTAGAATATGAGGTGTAAATGATGCATGAGAAGGTTCCCATTTGATGGGCTTCTTTCCCTTTCCTACTAGAGGAGTGGTTATAGGAATGGCAAGAGCCATGGGAGGATGGAAAACTTGTGGAGAAGATCTAGAAAACATGGGTGTCTATCCTTATTCTATTTTACTAACATTTGGAGGAACACAAGGCACTATTGGAGGTTGGGAGACCTTAGGGGAAATGGGAGGTTGACCCAACAAAGTGTTCTTATCCTTAGCTACCAAAGGGATGGGTATGGGGATAGAGAAATGTTGTTATGTGTGGGTGACCAAGAAATAAGTGATTGCATGGGAAGTAGGAGTTGAAGAGGTGGATCCTAAGTAACTCACTTTAAATTTTGAGTAATATTTGAAGAGAAAATCATTGTAAGGTTGTAGAGGTCCTAGAGATGTAGGCCAAAAGTGATCAAAATAAAATTCCCCACGAAAGATGAGTGGCTTATATCTAGTGTGTTGGATGGTATGCACTGTCTTCATGGGGTAACTTTAAACATTTATGGATTACCAAAGTAATTTCTTGCATGGAATTTATTCATGAGATCTGATTAACTTCACATGAAAGAGGTCATATTCAATAATGAAAAAAAGAATGGATTCAACACACTTAGGTCTGACCTAGAGTAACAAGGTGATAGAACTCATGGTTGGAAGAGATAAGCTATCATGTGTACAAATATTTAAATGTGACACACCATAATTATCTCTATGAAGCTAGTCGATAAACATGATTTCCTCTATGATGACAATAACCCTACTGGAAAGGTCAATGATAACCCCATTAATGGTTTTCTTGTTGACAAAAACAAGTATGCAGAGAAGATCATTCTTTATGTCAATTGACAAATCATTACAAGCAAATGAAATGGTAGGGGTAGTAATGTCACACTCATGAGATGATTGAGGTGAGCATCTACCATGTTTACCATATTAGTCAATGGAGAAAGATCTTCAAAATCAAAAGTAGAAGGATCAACCCTAATGAAATTATATGAATGTGATGGAAAGGGGTTAGTAAAAATTTGCATATTTTGATTTTTCTTTTCTGCTGACTTATTCACATCCTTTGATTGATCACGGATCTAGATAGAAATCAAAATAATGTGGTCTTGTACAAGATGGTGAAGATGCATGCATCATTCAATATTATGTTTAAGTACATGATGGAATTAGCAAAAATATTGTGTCATAAGAAGCTAAAATGGATTAGTTTGCAAGAAGAGTTTGAATAGGAGGAAGTGTTATTAAATTATCCTTAATATTTTTTCATAACACTATATAAAGATTCAAATAGTTTTGTGAAATGGTTACACTTATGAGGTACTATAGCAGAGACATCAAAAGTTTGTGAATTATTTATTACATTTGTATTTTTATAGAACTTATTTTTCTTATAATTATGTGAAGAAGAAGCACTGCCTTGGGTATCAAATGGATTTGATGAGGTAGATCCCCCATACTAACACAAAATTTTGATAATCATGCAAGACTGTGCAAAGGTGAGTAAAAGAGTTGTATTTCATTAATAGAATCTTATTACATAGCATCGGTTGCAGGTTTTTTATGAGCACTCTCTATACATCAAGTGAATCCAACGTTCAAAAGGAAGGAGTACATCTTGCAATACCAAGCCTAAGGGGCATGTTTGAGGCCATAGAGATACTTCTGAAGATGGAAAACAAGTGAAGGGTCATGTACAAACCCTTGTGGTTGCTCCATATATATATCTCCTCCTGAAGATCACTGTGAAGAAAAGAACTCTTCACATCCATCTGATGAATTTCCCATCTATGTGTTGTAGTGATAGCAAGAACAATTCAAATGGAATTCATTTTGGAAACTGGTGAAAAGCCTCAAAGTAGTCAATCCTAGGAACCTGGGAGAATCCTTGGTAACCAAGCAAGCCTTATGCTTGTCAACTGACCCATTTACTATAAATTTTTCCCGATAGATCCACTTGCATCAAACAAGTTTCCTTCCCTTAGGAAGTGGGACAAGATTCCAAGTTTGGTTCCTCTCCAAGGAATTGAACTCTTCCTGCATAGTTGCATCTCACTCGGGGAACTAGAATCTTCTCAAAAGGACTATGGATCAAAATATGTGGAAAGGAAGAGATGTGGAGTTTCCTAAAAGTGTGATATTGTTCTTCTATGATCTGAAGGATCTCCTACCTAATCCCCTATTGACTACAACATCTGACGAGCCCAAAGAGGCCCTGCGATTGCAAAAGGAGGAGAGTCTAGAGGAGAATCATCCTCCTCTAAAGGTGGACTATGTGCACCCTCATGATCATTGTCATCATACGAAGTGGACGAAGAAGACTCCTTATCAAGATCGTAAGGATTATGATCCTCTAAAGAATTATCATCATAATGCAAGGACTCTAATCTGATGGTGGTTGGAGAAGTGGTAAGAGAAGAATTAGAAGGGTCATCCTAAAAATGAACACTCCTCTCAATGAACAACTCAAGTGTGGTAGGATGAAGAATCCTATATCATTTGATATCATCTAGTTGTTCAACAAAGATGCAAGGCTTACTCTGCAAATCCATAGCCTTGTGTTTTTATGTTGGAATGTGGCCCATGCACTAGAGCTAAACACTTGAAAGTGCTTAATTAAGGGTTTTTGATTGGTCCAAGATTGAAAAGGAGTTACCCCTTCACAACTTTGTGAGAACTCAATTCTAGATATAACACGCATAGTTAATGGCTTCTTCCTAGAAAGGTGGTGTCAAAGACTTGGAGTGAATCATACAATTGGCCATCTCTTTCAAGGACTGATTCTTTCATTCTGCAACTCCATTCTCCTAAGGACTATAGGGAGCTATATGTTGCAAATCAATACCTTCTTCTGCACAATACTACTCAAACCTATGGTTGGCATATTCCCCCCAATGCCCCATTATCTATATGCAGAACTTTGATGGATTGCCTAGTTTATTTCTCTGCAAAATCCTTGAATTCCAAGAATGAATCAGACTTCAGATTTTTTGAGAAATTACACAAAATTGTACTTGGAAAAGTAATCAATGAATGTCAAAACATATCGGGCTCTATTGAAATATGGTTGAGGAAATGGACCAACCAAATCACTATGTACCAACTCCAAAAGATGTGAGGCTCTCCAAGCTTTTCCTTTTATAAAATTTCTCTTCAGGATGCCTTCCAAGAATGCATCCCTCACAAACACCATCTGAAAAATGAACTATAGGAAATCTTGTAACCATTTCCTATTGTCTGAGCTACTGCGAGTAACAGTAGCTCAAGTGGCCAAACCGATGAAGTCACAAATTACTCACATCATTAGAATGGGTGAGTAGAACATATGAAGGTGGATTAGGAATAAAGTGAGAGAACAAATAAAGTTGATACTGATGATCTCTCCCAATTGCAACTATAAAATCATTGTGCAACTCATGAATAACCACTAAATCAGGAGAAAACTCAACCTGCTTGCCTGAACCTATGTGAGTGACTTGATATACCGATAGGAGATTAGTTGATAATGAAGGCACACAAAGAACGTCCTAAAATTTTTCATCCCTCATATCAACAGACCGTCTCCCACACACCTCAACAAGAGTGTCATCGCCCATAAAAATGGAAGGCATAGTACACAGCTCCAAAGATGCAATTTCATCCTTAGATGAATCCATGTGGTGTGAGGCACCTAAATCAATAACCCAATTGGATGGTGGAGAAGCAACTGTTACAATAGCATTTCCCTTTCCTTTCCCCTTGTTGTTGTATTTAGCCTTGTGAGACCCCTCATTTGAACTATGTTTGATTGATTTAGGAACACTGAGATTATTCTTTTCAAGAATTTGTGTCAAGTGATCAACTTGTTTCTTCAAACATTTATGCTCGTCATGACCAAGTCTTTTACAATAAGCACATTTGACCTTCTTTCTCTTATACTTATTGTCATTTGAAGATGAGGTCTCAATAGCTGCTCTTGGGGTAGTTGATTTTTGATCCTTCTTCTCTTTGCTATTCTTTTGTTTATTATCCTTGTTACTACTTTTTCTTCATCGTTCTTTTGTGCCATAGTTTGCAACCAAGGCATATGACTTAGAAGACTTAAGAGTGCCCATTTGGATTAGCTTCTCTTTCTCCTATGTGAGAGAAGTAGTGAAATCATCCAAATATGGCATGGTGAATTTAGACCCAAATTCATCCTTAGTAGCATAGAAGGTAGAAACAAATATTGAATATTCAAAACTTAGCTTAAAGATAATACTTAGAACTAGTTGTTCATCTTTCTTATCAATTCCACATTGCTTTAATTGTAGCCTTGGTGATTTCAAATTTAGTAGGTTCAATTTCTAGTCCCATTGATATTATATGCAAACCAAGACTTCTTAAGTGAATTTGTATTTTATACTTCCACTCAAAATAGTTGTATACAGTTAGAATAGGAATTGTTGTTTGAGCCATGATGAAGAGATACAAAAAGAAGTGTTGAAAGAAAGTGAACACAAGAACACCAAAATACCCCCACCCTTTTCACTAGTATCAAAAATCACTCCCCCAAATATTATAAGGTTGGAACTTTATAGTTTAGTGCGATTACAAATCCTTTTTTCCAAGATACAATGCTCAATAGGCTCACAATAGCCAAAATTAAAAATTCTAATATAAAATGAACTAAAGATAAAATCTGAAAAAATCATCCCTCTAGTTGTGTAGTGCTCTTCAATATCTTCCCAATTCCTATTTGTTTCTGAAAAACGAAGCACCGAGGTGAAATCTATGGCCTATTCAAGAAATTAGCAACAAATAGCTTCAACCTAAAATATCTAACAAAAAATAGAAAAAATTATTTTCAATACCTCTATGGATGGAAAGTTCTTGACTCCAACTTTTCGAAGATATCTCTTTTTTGAAAAACAGACACTGTGGTGAAAAGTTATGGAATTTTGAAAAAAAGGCCCAATTTGGCCTATATGAGGGTCTTGGTGGCCCCTAGGCAGCGTGTGGGCGGCACTGCCGATGAAGGTGGCACTTTGTCAGTGTTGTGTCGTTGATTAGGTCGATTTGTTGGTTGACTGCATAGTTATTGACTTACCCACTGATGGTTTCATGTTTGAACCCACAACCTTTGTAGACTGTTATGTGGCTTTAAGTTGCTACAAGTGACTGTCCATGAGCAACCTAGGTTGCGACACTTGTTGTTGGTCTAAGGTTCGTTGGGTGGCCTCAATTGCAAGTGACTATTTAGTTGTGGGGCTTTAAAGCTCCTAAGTGCTTTATTAAGTGCTCAACTATGTGCTTAATATAAAACGTTGTTTAATATTTTTTTTCAATTTTTAACAAAAAAAATCATACGAATTTGACGTTGGGGGGTAGTACGACCCTCCTAGAAAAAACAATTTCCTTAGCGGCTCCCTGCTCTGAATATGGACAATTTTTATGTCAAAATTCATCTCCTTGACTCTTGAACACAATGGAAAGGTCCTTTTTCATCGAAAATGCTCTTGCAAAAGTTGTTTGCCAGATCTAAGTTTCAAACCCTTGTTTGCAACTATGTCAAATGATCTCCAAATTGGATGAAATGAAAGCCAATCTTGACTTTCTCAAGCCTCCTACATGTGCTGGAATAGCCAAAAATATCTCCAGTATAACCAGAAATGTTGCAATCACTTAGATCTCACAAAACACATATGCAATATGAAGAGGTTGTTAGATCTTTGTAAATCCTTTCTGGTTCTCAAGATCGTTCAAAACATAAGATAATAGCATATGGTATTTTACAAGATCTTACATGAAAAACTCAAACCCTCAATTAGGAATATATAAACTCGGAATTCTCAAACAACAAAAAAAAGCTTTGATACCATGTTAGAAATCTAAAATAGATTGAATAACCCAAGGAACTTTATGAGAGAAATTCAAAGCTACATAAACTGGAAAAACATAAACAATGAAAACCAGCAACTTTGAGAGATATGCAATGTCAGGATGACATAATTGCATTAAGGTCTTCCAAGATGAAAAGTACAAGTTAGATAGTGAGTTCATATAGAACTAAGGAGAGGATGGAGGTGGAAAATCAACCAATAGGAATTGACCACCACTAACCACCAATATTAAATAAAGTGATGAAAAAGTAAATACTCCACCATTTAAGTTTGGAGACACCTCATCACTTTATCTCCTAGTTATTAAATAATAAGCTCACTTTATTATCCTAAGCAAGCTTAATAAAAGTGTAGGAAAAACCTATAACTAAGGAAAAATAAATTAACCCACTAGGAAAATAAAAACCTACACCAACAAAAAAGAGGATTTATCAGAAAAAGAGAAAGCATATTTGCTTGTCCAACTTTTTTAATAAAAAAGGGAGTAAAAAGAGAAAGAGGTAAAAAATAGTCTTATATCAACTACAAACCTCTTAATGATACAATTTTGCCTTCGAATTATCCTATTCCTTTTAGTTCTAATTTAGTTAGAAGAGCAAAAAAAATCTAAATTTGACTATAAATCTAAAGTTTGGAAAATTAAAGCTAGAGAATAAGATAAGTATAAAACTACATTTTATGTTCCTCGAGGTCTATGTGAGTGGAATGTCATGTCATTTGGTTTATGTACTACTCTTACATATTTTTAGCAAAGAGTGGACTAGAATTTACAACATTTAAAAGATATTTTTGTAATTTATATTGATGATATTATTATTTTCTATAGCACAATTCCAAAAAATAAGCAACATCTAGAACATTTATTTACTGAAATAAAGAAAAATAAAATATGTGTCTCCAAAAATATGGTCATTAGTAAATCTAATACTGATTTCTTAGGTCTTAATTTAGATGTGGGGTAAATTAGATTACAATCTCATGTACTTCAAATAATTCAAGAATTTCCAAACATTTTGTTAGATAAAAAAATAAACTCAAATATTTTTAGGAAATCTTAATTATGTTTCTCCATTTTATGAAGATATAGCAAAAGACATAAGGAAGATGTGAGATAGACTTAAAGTTGAAAACCAAGCATGGGATGATCAAGCTACTAAAGCAGTCCAGATGATAAATAAATGTTCAAATCTTCTAGATTTACAAATTCCTCAACCAGATATTGCTTTTGATACTATATGATTTTTTTGTTTTACCTCGAGAATAACCATATGGTTAAAAAGAAACCTATGAATACAAATTGGACACATTTACAAATACAAAAAGAAGATATCGTAGATAAATATTGGTTTTCAAAAAAGATTAAAATTTTTAAGATTTTCTTAACACATTACTATTAGAATAGATAGTCAAGAAATGATGAATTTGCTAAAGAAGGATCCAAACAAAGATATAGCTAAAGGGAGGATTGCTACATGGTACTTTGAATTTATAGGTTATGAATTTAGCATTGAATGGATAAAAGGGCAAACAAAATCCCTCACAATTTTTTTAATAGAGAATTTATATCTATAATTATAATTCAAGAATACTCTAGAGAACCAAAATTTCCCATTCTCCCCACTCCATTAATAGAGTGTACAATTTGGTGGAATAATTCCAGTTCTTAGGGTTTTTCCTTTGTTTTTTAGTGTTAATTTCATTCTAGGCCTAAAACACTAGGTGTTCCCATGGCATTGTTGCTATTTCTTTTATTTTGGTGTTGACTTGATATAGTCCATTTGAAATAACTTAAGTGACAGTTTGAAGCTTGTGAGTTCATTCATTAACCAGCCCCATTCCCTAGCATTTGTCTATCAAAATTTATCTTGTGTGCTCATAAAAATACTTAAGTTGCCTTTTAAGCAAATTCAAATTATCGTTTATGGATTTGATTGTGTATGAGATTTTTGCATCAACATTTCGGATCCCGATGATGAATCACGGAGTGTGATCCAAAACGTTGATGCAAAAATCTCATACGCAATCAAATCGAGAAACGATAATTTGAATTAGCTATATGAATTGTGGAAACTTGATATCATTAACCTTTTAAGCACTCGCTTAAGTGGTCCTCGCCGATGGACTATGTGTCATCTTCTAATTGTGTCACGTCTGATTAGTGCATCGTAGTTTCATGTCTTTCATCGCAAATGTAATCTGTGACGCCACTATAGAGTGCCATATATATGGTCGTAAATATCCTTCACATCACAGTGTCATTTACATCGTGCTCTTCTCAAAGTGTTAAGAAGATGTGATGGTTGCTAATTGGCCACGCCATATTTTGATCAACGGTTATTGTTCAAATTTGGCAAACAGATACATACATTCATTTTGCTCAAGTTTGCCTTAATTGCAATAAAAGACCAGTTATTGCCACCATTATATGAATATTTAGATAAGGTAAAGCAATTCATTATTCCTAAAAGTTGTCGAGAATCTGTGCAACGAAATTTCAAGGTGCTGGTAACTTTTACAATTTTTCAAGGGAAAAATCAAGGTTTCTGAGTGTACAAACAGGTGAGTACAAATCACTATCTATTCTGAATAGTATTCTCTAGTATATTTTCTGAAATCATATAGATTAGGGTTGTAATATACATTGTAAAATATTTTGTGTCTTAAGAAGAAACCTTAGTTAAGTTGAAACCCTAGAAACCCTAGTTTATTTTGTAATACTTTCAAAATGAGTCAATCTACTACAAAGTCTCGATGATTTAAGAGGAGTCTATAAAAATACTTATGAAGCAATTTCTGGATCATTAAAATGATCAAAACATGCCTAGGGAACTAGGGTAGTTTCAAACAGAATTGTTGATAAGGTTGGTGTTGTTAGGGAGGTTGTTATCCTTAGACAAGAGTGGGATTTATTTGAATATAAGTATAAGAGAAGCCTATCAAACACTCATTTCAAGTTTGTGGTGCATGGACTTGAGGAAGCTAGTTGTTCCCAATGTTTTTGTAAATGTTGTCCTCATTAGAGCCATTCTAGGAGATATGATGCAGATAATAGGATTATCAGGAATAGGCATGGAGGTGTTCTTCTACAATTAAACAGGTATTATATCATTGAGGTTTTCAACCTCAATATTACTGCAAATGTGCCAATCAACTTTGGTGCACTCAACAAAGAATTTGCACAAGATAAGCATATCTATAAGGTCATGTGGTTACCCCAACATAGGAGAAGAGATGGGGAATGAAAAATAGTCAAATTCACCAAAGATGAAGTTGAACCCTTCAACTATGACATCTTTGAGGATTAATTTATTAACACATACTATTCTTTGTGCCAAGTTTTGGGTGAGGATTGCAAAATTCAGATGCCAGTGTATATGATGATTATTGTTGTTGATGTGTACCATAGATATTTGAGCAGGGGTTTTAATTATGCATCCTATATTATAGAGGGTATGCATTCACAACTGAAGGCTATCTTAGAAAAATATTACTATATTAATTTTATATGGTATTCTTTGTTGTGTCACTTTATTTTGTATGGTGGAAGAGAAATTTGGAGTGATCCCATGAGGTTAAAAGTGGTAAATGAAGAATTAATCTAAATGCCTATCCAAACATGGACACATATTTGGGATATGCATTGCAATGATGCTAGTTATTTGGCTTTTGAGGAACTGTTTGTTGAAGTGGTCCTCAAAAATTTAGCATTCCCATCCACATAAAGGATCTCGAACAATGTAATAAAATTCTTGAGACCAAAAGAGAGGGATCTAGGAAAGGGAATTGATCATAACTAGGGTGATTGGTATTTACACTCAAATAACATTGTTATCAGAATATATGGATCACCTGTTTATCCCCACATTTTTCCAAGGTATGTGTCAAACAAAATTGCTTTCTTGTATATAATGTGGCAATTGAATAAAACTAATAATTTTCATCTAAGAACTAGCAAGAAGAACTTCATTATGTCATCAACAACATTCTTCTCAAATTTTGAAGTTACTTCAAAATAAGGATGGGATATTTTGCCATCTTTGTTATAGACATACAAAATGAAATTTGATATCCTCAGAAATTGTGACCCTCAACATTACATTGACCAATTCAAACTAGATGTGAAGAGGTCCAACTACTATCATAAGGTCAAAATAATGAAAGAAAAATGAGCCAAGATTCACAGGGTTGAAGAAAAAATAAAGAGGGTCAATCCATAATACCAAGGAGCATGTGTATAAATGAAGGATCCATTTACAAGGATCTAGACTATGTTGGATAAGTATGATGATATTGTAGGGGTTGCACCCATTCCTATGATATTTCTTACACTCGTTGAAGAGAGGCCTAGAGAAGAAGAGGTTGAACAATTTGTTCAAAAAGAGGCAAGGGTTGCAAACTCAAGTGCACCATCAAGGGAACCTCAACAAGACCAAGTGGTGTATAGCCTTTGGTGGACTATTCAATAGGAGTAGAGGATATAGGTGAGAATGCTCTTGATGAAGAAGAAGTCAACCAAATTTTTCCTTCTCCAAGAGCCCCATTATATGATGCACCTCAAAGCAGAATGATGATTGACTTGAGGGGTGGGCATAAGGTAATAAACAGTATCAAGGTAGATGACAAGTTTGTGAAATCCAAAGAGTTCAAGGACCTCTTATTCAATATTAAATCTATAGATTTCACTACAAAATTGAAAAAGAGAAAAGGAGAAGCCATGGAAGAGGAAATGAAGAACATAAAAAATTAAGTTATGGAGAAGGTGGAATTCAAGATAAATAATATCTCCCTTAATGAGGGGAGACAAATTGTAAAGGATAGTGGATTCTTGTTACTACCAAATTGGGACATATCATCTACAGATTACATTGGATACAATAAGGAGGCAAGAGGTTGGAATTGAAGTGTTAACATCATAGGAGTAGGATTATGACCTATACTTTGGATCAAGTTTTAGTACCAAATACGAAACCTTAGCTATCTACTTAGTGGCTCAAGATCATAATAACCCTCAATTAGATATTAATGAACTATAGGGAAATTGACTATAAAGTGACTAATTGACACTACTCCTTCCCAAGTAGTATCGTTGGTGGTGAGTATAGATTTATTCGGTGAAGAAGCAGCCAAAAATATGCAAGAAGATTGCAATAAGCTATAGGAAATTCACAACAAATTTATTTTAGAATATAATAAAGTGGTATCTCAACTACCACCTCTCTAAAGTTTGGATGCTCCTCCATCCACTCCTCAATCAAGATCTGCAAATTTTTCATCTCAAGATAGAGACTCTCTCATTGAGAATAAAGAATTGAAGGAGGAATTGAAACAGAATAGGGAATCTGAGAAAGCAACCAAGGATGAGGCACAAAAGGTTGTAACAGACATAATTAATGACATCCTTGGTCATAGGTTGTCTAATATTTTTCATAGATTGGAAGACGCTTAGGGAGGTTATAACAACTTGAAAAATAATTTCATTAAGCATACACAGCAATTGGTAACCCTGTAAGCAATTCAAAGCACTTGGATTACCAGGACAACTTTAATGGCAGAGATTGTCAAATTGGAAAAAATTGACAATAATGATCCCAAGGAAATTATAGATACCAATGAAGCCATTGGACTATTAGGGTATATTTTATCCTTTCAATCCATATTGGACCTATAATTGAAGAACAAGTTGAAGATGTTTGAGACACTAGAGGAAGGGGTGATACCAAATATTTTGGATAATTTTGGTATAATCAAGCCTTTGCAGGTTTAGAAAGGAGTATTTTGGAATGTCATTGTAGTGTCAAAAAATGTACACCTTTACATTTTCAAACTATGTTTGCATCCCCTTAATTAATTGGACTTTATTATTTTTTTGCTATAATGACTATTACTAGTTTTTTTTTTAGTTAGAATTCCAATATAAGTTTTAAATTCAAAAAAAATCTTATTATATAAATGAATTACAAATGTATATAAATTCATTTATATAAATAAATTGAAATTATTCTTAATGTGTTTATAATAAAGAATACAATTTATTAGAAATAGATTATTTCTAGTCTAATTAAAAAATACATTTATAAATAATTAATTTAAAAATGAAAAAAGTTTTAATACATTTATATTAAAGAATACAATTTATTAGAAATTGATAAATTCTAATATAATTATATTGATAATTTCTAGTATAATTATAAATATGTTTCTAATTAAAAATAGAATGTGTTATAAACACTTACATTATTTATAATATAAATTTAGACTAAAAAAAGGTATAAAACCTCTACATAATTTCAAAACTTAATGCATAATTTTGATCCCCAAAAAACAATTCTTAAGGGATCAAGACTTGTTTTTGGGAATCTTATAATAAAATGAATTATTCCAACCTTTCAATCACTCTACATGTATATTTTGGTTGTCTTGCTCAGAACATTTTTTAAAAGAGCTTGTGGAACCATGGTATCAAACATTCCAAAGCCTCTAATTGACCCAATTATGCATTTAAAATCCTAATTAATTTTGTTTTCCCAAAGGGTATTAAACAATTGTAAACATCAAATTACACATCTTGGAAAATGTGTCCTAGGTTTAGGGCCTAGAACCCATTCACCCAAGGGTGAATGGGTCCTCCTTAAGTTTAGGACCCCTTTTTTAATATGTTTTTGGCGGTATTTTTATTATTCAAATTCAAGTTGCAATTGTCGGCTTTTGAATTTTAATTGTCGAGAAATTAGAAAATTACGTATAAATACAAGGTCTTTTTATCATTTCAAATCCTATATTTTTTATGAGAGCATTCCTATAGAAAATATTATTGTCAAGAGCATTGAAGAGTGGATTTATCAGTCATCTATAGCAGCAATCAAGATCATATCATCATGTCAAAGCTATTTGCATTCACGCATGTTTTTGGAGCTAACATTGAAATGTAGGTTTCATGTTTTCAAGCATCAAATCAAGTGTCAAATCAAGCATCCAATCAAGCCATTTCATGCAAGATCCAATCCTTGGAATGATGGATAAGATTGTAGTCCTCCAAGGGCAGCCATTAAAGGGTTTGGTGAGTTGCAACAAGCTAGTGTTCATTCATCATTCCTTCCTTTCATTATTATTTCATTTCAAGGTTTAATTACCAAAATGGTGTTTGACCAAGGAAAACCCCTATTCACCAAGAAAAAACATTTTTTCTTCTCTTTGTATGTGCAGATTTACAAGCAAAGAAGGATTGAAGATTGATCAAAAGTGCAATTTTGCAAAGTTGTCAAAGTTTTCATCAGATTTTTTAAGACACAGAATCTTACTTGCAAAATTTATTTTTGACTTTCAACAGTGAGATCCAGAGAAATAGGAGTGTAGATCCAAGAGCAGAGGACTTTGAAATCAGATTTTGGACCCACTGCCAGCAAGACACATTCACCCTAGGGTGAATCTATTGTAAGGAAAACTAGATGCGGAAAAAAATTTCCTAACGTCAATACCTCAGGAAAGAATGCAGAAGTACCTTTAATTTTTCAATTACAGTCAAATTGAGATGCACTATGAGACAGATTACAGAAATAGAGTATTTAGACAAACACACATGAACACCAAGATATACGTGGGAAAACCCTTAGGGAGAAAAACCCACCACACCAAGAGAAATCACTTTGTATTATAGTAATCAAAGTTACATACAATTCCAGACTTATCTTTCTGGTGTCATTAAACAGCAGCATTCATCATGTACATTCTTGAATAGAAAACTTTAGGTTTCAACCTTTACAGATTTTTAATCCTTCACTAATACAGTTGGAATTCTTCACACTTCACTATTGATGAACTACTATCCAACCACAAAGCATCTGCAATTTCCAACTATAACCATGGTGTTCCCTGACTGTCGAGCTACCTCACAGAACTGTCGCAATGAACAGACTCCCAATGGTTCCAATTCGGCTCTTCTGATTCATCCACGTGATGCCACATCAGAAGTCATACTCGGTCAATAGAATTCGTATTGTATTGGCATCTGGTGAGACACTAATAGTGTCTCACCGATGCCACATTGACCTCTTATCGATGTCGCCAAGAGCCTCTATAGTCGCCAAGATATTATATCGAGCTCCAACAGATATACCGAGTCATCATGTAGTCATTCTGACTTATCGCTTTCGCCAGAAGGTCATGGAAAAACACTAAGGTTACACCGAAGTTCCCATATCTACCGAGCACCAAACGAAAGTCGACAAGACTTACTCCTATTGCCAAGAGTTCATAGCGATATTCATATGTTACTCTGAAGTGTTCACCTGTTGCCAAAACATTTGTCCATCTCTAAGACTTCTTATCAATCTCTATGACTTATCCCAAACACCTTTTGTCTATCGCTAAGAGTTACCCCGATAGCCATCATCTATCGACAAGACAATAGCTTATCACTCAGACTCAATAACGAAACCTAAGAGTTATATTGATAACTCCTTAGTAGTCCTTGTCGGCATAGCTTTCTTCTATCGCTAAGACCTTCCCCGATAGCTTTGAGTTACACCGAAGATAACACTTAAGTCTTCCCGATGAAACAAAACAAGAAAACACTATCGACATAACATTTTCTTTCGTGGTGACATCTTACCGAGTGAATATAGGTCATTCTGAAGACCTCAATACATACTCTGTCGGCGAGAGATAAACACTTCACTAAGACATCTCTCTGAATGTTGAAGCCACTTTGAAACTCCAGTCACCAAGAGTCTCGTCGATACAAAATAGAAAGACCTTTCGGCCAAGGCTCTCCCAAGTGCTATGAGGTCATAGTGAATACACCAAGCTACAGTGATAGACTCCACAATGTACCTTTCGGCAAGACAATACCTAGCTCACAACGACCTGTTCAGAATTGGATAAAACAAACTGCTAGTCAGCCAGACAATCAGAATGTCACCCCAAAATTTCTCTAAAGGATGTTTCAGCCTGTAATGTTTGAGGAACATATTTCCAATAATCTCCCACTTGACGAAGATCGTTCAGGCACCTCCAGAGCATGCAAAAATTACTTTACTAAAAATCATGGGCACTAAGGCCCATTAAACTGGCACACCACCTGAACTTGTATGTGCTCACTGGCTTTTTCAATGCATCTGCAACATTCTCCAGAGTATCAACTTTTTCCAAACTGACCTTTCCATCCTCAACCATATCTCGTACAAAGTGGTACTGTACATCAATATGTTTCGTCGTGGCATGGAAAGTTGGATTCTTTGCTAGACAAATGGCACTCTGACTGTCACATAAGATTGTTATTTCCCCTACATCAAAACCAATGTTAGAACACAAACGTTTCAACCATACAACTTCTTTACAAGCATGAGTAGCTGCCATGTATTCAGCCTTTGTAGTGGACAAAGCAACTACAGCCTGTCGCTTGCTCATCCAACTCACTGCACCACCATTCAACATGAAAACGTATCCACTAGTGGATCTTCTGCTGTCAATGTCCCCTGCCCAGTCAGAGTCTACATAACCATGAATGCTGAGAGTCCTCTGTGATTCAACCAAATTACCATGGTAACACAATGCAAAATTTGAAGTTCCCTTCAAATACCTAAACACCCTCTTCATAGCTTCCCAATGTATTCTACCTAGATTAGCCATAAATCGACTAAGTACTCCCACTGCTTGGGCAATGTTTGGTCTTGTACAGACCATTGCATACATAAGACTGCCTACAACACTAGCATAGGGCACACTAGTCATGTCCTCCATCTCAATAGGATATTTTGGACAGTCCTCAATAGATAGCTTCATTCCCTACATGACCGGAACAACTAATTGTTTGCAATCATTCATACAAAATCTCTCTAGAATAGTCTTTATATACTTACTCTGACTGAGCTAAAGCTTTCTATTCTTCCTGTCCCTGGTTATCTCCATCCCTAGAATATACCTTGCTACACCAAGATCCTTCATTTCGAACTTAGCAGACAACTGAGACTTAAGATCATAAATCATTAGCTTGCTATTTCCTATGAACATCATATCGTCAACATAAAGAGCAATAGCAAGAACTTGATCACTTTCAGCTTTATAGTATACACAGTGATCAGATTTTGATCTCATAAAGCCTAAAGATAATACATAGGTATCAAATTTCTGGTACCACATTCTAGGTGACTGCTTTAACCCATACATAGACTTTTTTATTTTGCATACTAGTTTTTCTTTACCTTACTCAACAAAGTGCTCAGGCTGGGACATATAGATTTCTTCTTCAAGATCACCATGAAGAAATGTTGTCTTCACATCCATCTGTTCAACCTCTAAGTCATAAGCTACTGCAAGTGACAATAGAAATCTAATGGACATCAGTTTTGCTACAGGAGAAAAGATTTCCCCATAGTTAATTCCCTCTACCTGGGAATAACCCTTTGCAACCAGTCGTGCTTTGTATTTTTCTACACTGCCATCTAGACCAATCTTTTTCTTAAATACCCATTTACAGCCCACAGGTTTTCTACCTTTAGGCAAGGGCACCAGACTCTAGGTTTCATTTTTTATCTAATGACACCATTTCTTCCTCCATGGTTTTCAACCAAGAATCTAAATCAGACATTTTAATTACCTCCTTTATAGTCCTAGGCTCATCAGTACTAGAAATCAAGGCATAGGCACAAGTAGAATCAATTAATGAGAACCTATACCTATCTAGTTGTTTCCTTTCCCGGGTTGACCTCCTCACTAGCTGAGGCTGAGGTTCATCTTCTTCAGAGCTTTCAAAACTGCTTGAGCTCTCCTCAGTTTCAAGTACGTTTTGAATCCTCAATTCCTCTTTCTCTAGTGTAGGAGGAATTGTTGCTACATCCTTACTATATTCTAACTTTGTCTCTGACTGTAGATCCAAGGTGGAAGGTTTCAGCTCACAAAAGATTACACTTCTAATATATACAACCTTCTCTGTAACAGGATTCCAAAGCTTGTATCCTTTGATGTTAGCACTATAGCCAATAAATATACACTTAACAGCCTTGTTGTCCAACTTAGATCTTTTTACATCCGGCACATGTGCATATGCTTCACAGCCAAAGACTCTAATATGCCTAAGAGAGGGATTCTTACTAGACCATGCTTCCATAGGTGTCTTATCAACAAGAGCAGAGTTTGGAGACCGATTAACTAAGTAACATGTAGTAGCAGTAGCTTCAGCCCAGAACATTTCTTCCAAACCAACACTACTAAGCATACTTTGTGCTCTCTCCATTACTATCCTATTGAACCTTTCTTTAACTCCATTCTGTTGTGGAGTGTAAGGTGTAGTTTTGTGTCTTTTGATTCCATGGTCTTTACAGTATCTTTCAAATTCATAATAACATAATTCACTGCCATTATCAATACTTAAGCATTTTATTGTTTTATCAATCTAATTTTCAACAAGATTTTTAAACTCCTTAAATCGACTGAACACTTCTGATTTACTTTTCAAAAAATATATAAATGCTCTTCTTGAATAATCATCAATGAACGACACATAGTATCTTGATTTAGACAAAGAAGGAACATCTACTGGACCAAACACATCCGAATGAATATAGTCTAACAAACCAAAAGTTTTATGAGGACTGTCATAAAATGAAACACGATGTTGCTTTCCATATATACAGTGTTCACAGAATTCAAATTCCAGATTACATTCTTCAAGCCCCTTAACCAGGTTTTTGTTCTTCAAGATTTTTAAACCTTTTTCTCCTATGTGGCCTAACCTATGATGCCAAAGCATAGTCTTTTCTACAGGAAGTTTTACTTCCATAGAGTTTACATAATTAGGGATAATTTCCTCTTTACCTCCATGAGTAGCTTTCAGTGACTTCAAAGAGACACTGTTACAAGTAACAGCTTGTGCATCTAGCTTGTACAGGGTACCAATTTGAGCACCTCTAGCTAGCACCATTGAACCTCTAGTCATCTTGCAGCCACTTTCCGAGAACAAGACTTGTACTCCAATATCATTTAGCTTACTGACAGAAAGTAAATTTTGAGCCAGACCTGGTATGTGCATAACATCATTGATCCCCTTTATTCTGCCATTAGGGAATTGGATTCTGACTCTTCCACGGCCAACAATTTCCAAGGTTGAATCACTCACCAAGTACACCTTTCCACCATCGTATTCTTCATACTTTGTAAACCATTCTCTGTGAGATGTCATGTGGAATGATGCTCCAGAGTCGATCAACCAGACATCATCTGATGCCTGAGTAACCAAGGCTGCAATGAAGGCGTCACCATCACTATGAGAAGAACCATTATCGGAAGATCATTTCTTCTTCTTTTTATCCTCTTTACAATCCTTTCGGACATGACCAGGTTGCCCACAGTTCCAGCACTTCACCTTGGACTTCTTTCCAAGAGACTTTTATCTCCCTTTTGATTTTGATTTGGACTTCTTGTCCTTCTTCTTGCCTTTCTCCTTTGACCTTCCTCTGATAGCAAGAGCCTCCTTCGCCATCTCAGAATATTTTCTTCTCATTTTTTTCTGACAGCAAAGAACCAACAATATCTTCCATTTTGAAACTAGATGTTGTACTCCCAATAGCCATCACTAGATGATCCCATGAGTCTGGCAAAGAACATAACAGAAGCATACAACAATATTCTTCTTCAATCTTTACACCAATAGATGTTAATTATGCGAGTAGCATGTTGAATGCATTCAAATGATTAGCTACAGACCCTCCTTCCTGCATTCTCAAAGAGTAAAGCTTCTTTCTCAGGAACAGCTTATTCAACAAAGATTTCCCCTAATAAATAGACACTAGTCTCTTCCACAAGAGAGAAGCAGACTTCTCTTCATGCACATTGAGAAGAACTGAGTCTGCCAAACAGAGCCTTATCAACCCCTTCACTTTCCTATCTGCAAGGTCCCATTCTTCTTGCTTCATGCCTATAGGTTTAGTTCCAGACACAGCAAGCCAAAGGTATCGATCTACTAAGAGATCTTCCATCTTGAGTTTCCACAATTCAAAGTTATTGCCATTGAATTTCTCTATTTCAATCTTCCCAGAGGAACTAGACATCTTAATCTGTAAATAGAAATAACAATCTCTACAAAACTCCCATTGAACAGTATTGACACAAAAACCCAATATACCCCCAAGGATAACACAACTGGCCAGGCTCTGATGCCACTTGTAAGGAAAACTAGATGCAGAAAATAATTTTCCCAACGTCAATACCTCAGGAAAGAATGCAGAAGTACCTTTAATTTTTCAATTACAGTAAAATTGAGATGCACTATGAGATAGATTATAGAAACAGAGTATTTAGACAAACACACATGAACACCAGATATACGTGGGAAAACCCTTACAGGAGAAAAACCCACCACACCAAGAGAAATCACTTTGTATTACAGTAATCAAAGTTACATACAATTCTAGACTTATCTTTCTGGTGTCATTAAACAACAGGATTCATCATGTACATTCTTTGAATAGAAAACTTTCAAGTTTCAACCTTTACAGATTTTTAATCCTTCACTAATACAGTTGGAATTCCTTGCACTTCACTATTGATCAAACTACTATCCAACCACAAAGCATCTGCAATTTCCAACTATAACCATGGTGTTCCCAGACTGTTGAGCTACCTCACAGAACCATCGCAATAAATAGACTCCCAACGGTTCCAATTCGGCTCTTCTAATTTGTCCACATGATGCCACATCAGAAGTCATAATCGGTCAACATAATTCATATTGTATTTGCATCTCGGTGAGACACTCACAGTGTCTCACCGATGCCACATTGAACTTTTATTGATGTCGCCAAGAGCCTTTGTAGTCGCCAAGATATTATATCGAGCTCCAACAGATATACCGAGTCATCACATAGTCGTTCCGACTTATCACTTTTGCCAGAATGTCATGGAAAAACACTAAGGTTACACTGAATTTCCCATATCTACCCAGCACCAAACGAAATTCGACAAGACTTACTCCTATCGCCAAGAGTTCATAGCGATATTCATATGTTACTCCGAAGTGTTCACCTATCACCAAAACATTTGTCCATCGCTAAGACTTCTTATCAATCTCTATGACTTATCCCAAACACATTTTTTCTATCGCTAAGAGTTACCCTGACAGCCATTAGCTATTGGCAAGACAATAGCTTATCACTCAGACTCAATAACGAAACCTAAGAGTTATATCAATAACTCTCGAGTAGTCCCTGTCGGCATAGCTTTCTTCTATCACTAAGACCTTCCCCGATAGCTTTGAGTTATACCGAAGATAAAACTTAAGTCTTCCCGATGAAACAAAACAAGCAAACACTATTGACATAACATTTTCTTTCACGGTGACGTCTTACCGAGTGAATATAGGTCATTCTGAAGACCTCAATACATACTCTGTCGGTGAGAGATAAACACTTCACTGAGACATCTCTGTGAATGTTGAAGCCACTCTGAAACTCTAGTCACCAAGAGTCTCGTCGATACCCAACAAAAAGACCTTTTGGCCAAGGATCTCCCGAGCGCTATGAGGTCATAGCAAATACACCAAGCTACAGTGATAGACTCCACAGTGTACCTTTAGGCAAGACAATACCTAGGTCACAGTGACCTGTTCAGAATTGGATAAAACAAACTGCTAGTCAGCCAGACAATCATAATGTCACACCGACATTGCTCTAAAGGAGGTTTCAGCCTGTAATGTTTGAGGCACATATTTCCAACAGATATCACATGCACAATAGCATCTATGCATGGTATGGAGCAACTAAATAATAAAACTCATCTGGACTTAATGGAAAGTTATGAATTACATGAAAATGTGTTTTCAGGCATAATAGAGGTATTTTTCTCTAACATAGATAATAAGCTAGTACTATATGAGCCAGCAGCATGTGATCAACCTATTCAGATCAAAGAGCCACACATTCCTTCATTTCATTTATGTGAACCAACTCTTGCAGATCAGATTGAAATTGAGGCAACAAGAAGGAAGGAAGAAAATATTACACTACAAGTGGAGCAATCTAATCAGAAAAATGGAGAGACAACAGTGTATAAACATGAAGGTAGCAGTGAGAGGCCAAGTTTTATCATCTCAAAAGGGTGCCCAATCAGATATTTATCCAAAGAGGAGTCTACAAATTACAACAAGACATGATTCTGCCAAAGCTTGTGATTGCAACTACGAAGCAACAGGTTACTCTAATCTATATGCCTTAAAATAGCATCTTTGGTGGTCAAACAAATAAGAGAGATGTGATTTTTATGGTGTTCCAAGTTTCACTGCAGCAGTTAATCAAATGTTTACCATTTACATATCTCTTTTTGATTGATCATAAGTATTTGAATCATCCTCTATTGTTAAGAAAGGGAAGCTATTTCTCACAACTAGTGAATGGTCATATCTAAGCACTAACACTATTAGTTAGTGTAGGGTAGGGTAGAATTTTTCAGTTTTTCTTTCAATAAGTGCCCCATGGCACATTTCATTCCAGTATTGTTTTTCTTTCAATAAGGTGCAGTTACTACACATTGGTTTCCAAACTCTGTCTTAAATAGAGTTGCAGTAGTTTCTTTTAGTTTGTTTGGTTTGAAGTTCAGTTACAAACCTTTTCAAAATTTAAAGAGCAGAGACAAACTTCATGCCCAATGGATATACAAAACAATTGTTCTATGATGTTTAGCAAGCAAACACTCCACAGAGGTCGCCTAATTGTTACCTATTTTTAACTATAGCTCAAAATAGGTAGAGTTGAATTGCATTCATCATAGGAAGGTACAAAAAAATTATGCTTAAGCATTCATTATGTTCCAAGTTTTGATTACTTGTGAATTTCAAGTGTTATTATGCAAATGTTTGTAACAAAGGAATTCATAAGATTGCATAGTAATGTTATTTTATTCATATTGTAAAAACCAAAGACCCACACAAGCCATGGGAGTAACTTAATTTGATTTTTCTTAATCAAATAATGAATACAAGGAAGAAATGTGCACAACACAACTGAAGATAATATAAGGATAAGGGTGAAGGTGATTCGTCATTGCTTGGAATGACGAATCGTTGTCACATTTGAAGTCTTCAGTTGTCGTGTCTCCAAGCTGCAGCATTTTCGAGTTTTGAATGCATCTGTAAGATTGTAAAAAGGTGGTGTTAGAGCAATGAAGAATCAAATCCTTCCTCATGCCTACATTACCAATAAAAATGTAATACACATCCAATTAGGCATTCACCAGATGATTAAGTCATAGAAAGGTTGATATTCAAGGAGCATGAGGTTCAATGGAAGCTTTCAACTTCAATTATTTTTGCTAACATGTTTGTTTAAATGTGCAGGTATAGCTACAATCATCATTCCAATCAATAAATATTCATATGAGTGGTGTGAAATGTGGCTCCCACGAGGGTTGATCCCAGCTCATAAACAATAACGTGGGACAGTAGTATGGAATTAAAGTAATCATCATTCTCCATGAATGAACAGTTGATCAAACATCATCATCTAGTGAACAAGCATACATATTTCAAGTGCCAAATCAAAACAATGAGAGGACAAGTTAAAGATTGGATAAGCATATTAAATGTATAAGTTTCCTAATCATGTAGGACAACAAGCATAGAAAATCATTAAATCAGCCTTCTATCCATTATGATGGAAACAGATAGAGCTATTCTACATTCACCCTTTCTTCAAATGCATTGAATACAGCTAACAAAGATGCAATCTCAAATCTCATGAGGTCTGGTACAATTATACTATTGTAATGGTTTCATTCACAACAAATAGTGCTATGCATTACATGGTGCGAAAGGTGCATGATTATAAGTTTCAAACTAAAAGCAACCTCAGTATCATCAAAAGGACAGTGTTACAGTTTTGTTTTTTGCAGTTAAATATATAACATTAATACAATTTCAATAATATCTATGCAATATTTATGGTTGAAACTATATTAATGTATCTAATATTGCAAAAAGTTTGAACAACAATAAGGAGCACCCTTTATTTTTGAGGGAAAGCAAAATATTCAAGTTTAGAGGTTGATAACTAGAGCTCTAAAGCATATACATAGTCTACAAAGGACTAAAAGGAACAGATGTTGAATTGAGTATACACATACTTCCATCTATAGGAAATGGTTATCCAATTAAACAATTGTTGGTGGCAGTGTTGCTAAATACTATTCAAAGGCTGGTAGTAGGCTTTGGGATTTCTTGTGCCATAGTTGGGGTATGTGGTGTTGATTGACCAAGGACTTCACTAAAGGGTTTCCTCATGTTGAAGGTATTTTTGGACCGTGGTCAATCAACTAGATGTCAAGAGGATTTTACTAACAAAGATAAACACTCAAAAGCAGAATGAGTCGCTTCCTTTCATGGTTCAAAATTTTATGTTTCATTCAATTATACTTTGAGTCATAACACAAAATGAGGAAAATTTTGTTCAATGTAAGGAAAATATAGCAAAATAGTTACTTAATGAAAAGGTTCTCCAAAAAGAGGGCACCCTAATGAAATAATAGAGGGCGTAGCCTTTCAAATCTTTAAAAAAAAAAGCTCATAGGCCGAGTATCATTAACCTACAGGAGAATACAATGACAGGGGTCGAGCCGTATTTTCCTGCACACAGTATAAGGAGCAAAAAAAAATTGAGCTATATGGTGATATGGGGTTTCAACACTCGTTTTGTTCATTATAGCCTTCTTATTTCTATATCATCAAATAAATCAAGGGTCGGGCATGTAGTCTCACAAAGACAAAGCAAAGAACATGACAGCCAAAAAGAATGCACGAAAAATTAGAGAAGATGCATATACCAGTCGCGGCCTTATGGCCATTTTTTCCTTACAAAAACAAAGTGAAAAAGACAACAACAAATTTAAAATACTTCAAAATGTAGGTGAGCCACGGCTTGAAAACCCAATACATGCTTCAAAAATAGACAAGAGTGCTCAGATTTATGTAAGAGGGGCTTACCAAGCTTTGTCTATATATATCTTCATAAAAAATGCAGAAAAGCAGCAAGAAATGGAGTATTTTTGACCTTCAATACCAGTAAAGAAATTCGCAGGTCAAATTATAGACTTGTTCTCCATGGAAGTGCAACAAGTTCTCCCCATAGAAATGCAAAAATGGATGAGCATAATGATTAGGGTTTTTTTTCCCTAAGTATTTTTACCATGCTCAAATCGAATGATAGGAATTTTTGACCTTTCTTTTAAGAAAAATCATTTCATTGTATTATCACCATAGTATTGACTTCAAAGTCAATGAAACCTAATAATTTAAGGAGGCCCGTGAGATAACCAAATCCATGAAATCGCTAAGGCCGAAATAACATTTGGAGGAAAAAATATATATATTTCATCATATATTACATGATATGCATATATTGCATGAGGAGGCTGACATCATGTGAGAAGACTTTGAGTCTTCTTGACTTATGATTAGCAAAGTGAGAGCTTGGAGTGCTATTATGGGGAGTCATAAGGGGAAATTTTTTTTTTGCAAAACATTTATTTTATTATTTTCCCCTTATTCTATATTGTAAAGTTGTATTTGAAGGTTATTACTTTTCAATAATTTTTTGAATCAACTATTTTAAAAAGGGGAAAATATATAAAAAATATTCACTCATGTGCATGTGGAGTTGAGGATTTTGCATGCCTTTCAGAGTTCCAGTCATCATGGGTGGGTTGATAAAAATGAGGTGGTTTTCACATGCTTGAACCCAATTTTTGAGGGATTTTCAGTTCAGTTTGGGTGCTCCATGGATCAGTTACGAGTTGACAGCTAATTTGAGCCTAAGTTCACTCATTTTTGCATGAGTTTGGGCCTTCTTTTTGGAGATATTTATTTATGCTCGGAATTTTCCTTGGAGTTATCATTTTCACACTAAAATTGACTTTCAGTTTCATCTTCTTGCCTTGGAGAGATTTTTTTTATAAAGTGATATGACTTAGTCATTTTTCACTAGTTCTTGATTTCTCTTGCTTTTGCAATTTTTGCAAAGAAGGCTTCTTGTAACTCAGTTTATTTTTCAATATTAATACATTTAGCAGGTTATTACAAGTTAATCAAGTTTCATCAATTTGCAAAGATTTCCTTTTACCTTTCAGTGTACTAAGTGGGTATGTGTAGGATCATGATGGGCCAAAAAGTGGTAATATGATGGGTATTTGTAGGGTATGTGGCTACAAAAAAAAAAATTACCCAAAATTTATGAAACGAAAAGGGTTTTTAAAGGAGATTCTCAACTTTCCACCAACATAAATTATACTTTACTTTGAATTTAATCAATAATTATTATTCATTTTCTATTTGAATTACGAATAAAGTTTTGATTGACAGGTTGATTGAAAAAAATCTATAGCTTTCAAACGATATCACATTTTTTGAATCCAAAACATGTGTCACATTCTATGCTTCACATACTCTAGGATTTATAAAAAAAAAAATCATGAAGTTTTGACCAAGTTAAGGTGGTCGACATAATGAAGTTTCTATATTTTTAAAAGTTGTAATAAAAATTCATAATTAATTATTTACTTGGAAAAAAAATACAAAAAATGTGCATCACATCGGACATGAGTCCTCTACTTATATCTAAAATATTATAAAAAAATACTATCATTTTATTATGGTTAGGGTGGTCGACAAACACCTACTTATTTTTTCCCGAAATTTAAGTACTATGCATTGAAATTTCAAATTTTACCAAATAGATTTTTATTTTTTAAATAAACCTAGTAGTTTAGAAACTACATTCAATTTTCTAAAGATTCTATTCTTGCATATTTTTGAAATAATAAAGATAATGTATTCAAATTTTTACATCAAGTTGTCTAACTCTAATTTTTTTGAATTTTTTGCCACTTAAGGGCTTGTTTTTTCCATGATGATCCTGGACATACCCAAGTATTTTCCTTAAAAATCTCAAGTCTCATGCTATGTGAATGATTTGATAATGAATCTATTGTGTTTTAATCTCAAGAACCTTTATTTTCCTGTCTCATTCATATGGTCTTGTATACAATCAAGTTTGATTCCACAGGTTATATGTTGTGCATTTGGCTTATTTTACTATTTTAGTTGTGAAGACGTTATTTTCCTTCAAAGATGGTAATACTGTCAAGCCTTCATATAAATTATTTATTTGGTTAAACTGTTTAGATTTAGCTGTGTGAATAGGATTATTGAAGAGAATTGTGAAACAAGTTGCATACAACATCGTTATCTAAGTGCATTTCCAGAAAAGAATTAGTTTTTGCATTCATTTCAGCACTTTCTTCCCTTTTCCCAACCATTTTCTTTAGTTAAAATAGAAGAACAAATAGGAAGTCGGCCTAGAATCTAGAGGTTCAATCTCATTATAGGTCACCCATGACCTAAGTTTGATCCAATGTTACACAGGATTGTAGAGCTTTCTAGCCCTGCATGTGGGTGCAAATCCCTGTGATAACAAGAAGAAGGGAGAAACAAGCATTAAGCTCAATTACATTTACATTTCATTTCATTTGAAGATCATTTGCACTAGAATTTGAGACGTTCCTCAGTTAGTTACATATAATCATTGCAGAATATGGAAGAGTAAAATACCAAACTCCACATCCTTTGAATGAAGACATGACAAATCCTCAAAAGGAAAAGTTTCTTGTCATAGTCACATCGAATCACCTTGTCCTTGTTGACCAAAGAAGATTCTCCATTCATAGCCTGAGCAAAATTTTGTATACCTCCCGAAAAAACCATACCTGCTGCCAAATTTAGGAAGTTTGGCACTTCTCCAACACACCAGCCCGAAAAAATTTCCACATCAGTACTAAAAATAAAAAACCCACAAACATGTTGAAGAGGATGATCTTGACAAGGTGGCAATGGTGTGATCGAAAACAAAAATGGGGCAGAGACATCACTTAGAGTCATCAGCATCAGAGTATGCTCGCCCAAATCTTGTTCATGGTGGAATTGGAGGAACCATCACCACCTCCTCGTTAGAGTCTTCACAAGGTACCAGGGAAAGGGGATAATAGTCACACTCTAGATCAGTGTCACCTCCACTATTTGAAGGGCTATCAGAAACCTCAATGGGAGAATTATGTCTCCCTAGATAAGCCTTACGATACTTGCACATTTTCTTTACCTTCTTTTAATATTAAACTAACTCTTTCCCCTTAAACTTGGCCAGTTCTTCTAAAACGGTCTAGCTTCTCAGACGGTAATTACTCCTTACACCATATTTCTCGAATTTCCTACTTTCCCTTCCACCCTTTGGTATTTCAGGAGCTCCCTTTGTCTCAATTTCATCCTCAGGAGCATTTTCCTTATATTCAAGCAAACTCAATCTCCCAGACCTTCGGACCGGCTTAATAGACTCGCTTGACTTACTCATCATTTCAATAACCAGAATAAGAAGACTTAAAAAACCCTCACCAATTCTACTCTCAGACTAAACTCAATTTTTAGTCTCTAAATACAAATTTTGAATGAAAAAATATGGCCATCGGTCCTCATTATATCAAGCCATGCAAGCATTCCAACCATTAATACTCAAGAAAAGCTTATGCACGCAAGCTGACAATAGTCCTCTTTGATTTTTAAATCTCAGTCGTTGATCACATAAATCAATGAATAGCCAACACGAGAGTAAGTAATCATGACAGAGCTTAATTGTGTGCTATTAATGCCTTTTCCTAATTAGAAAATCCCCAAGTAGATAAGCATCCACTTTGTATACACATTCAACCACATACTCAACATTAATTAAAACCTATCATGCCATAGTTACCCACTCATCTTTTGGAATTAATACACTTGCACTTTGTTATAGTAGGATAGCGGTGATCGGTCAGGATTCATCCATGTCACCCACCATCTACCATTGATCTCCTTTTTATGAAGCAATCACCGTCTCCAAATCCTGGTGAGTCCCTTCATGGGGTCATAGATGTCGTCATGCCCTCTAGCCCGTGTGATTATTTTATTGAAGAAAAAAACATGCAGGCGCACGGGGAACGACCAAGATGTGGCCACATTGTTCAACAACCACCATTGATTTCCATCTGATACCATTCGCCGATCATCGAGAGACATCAGACCCACCATGTAAAGGTTACACATGTCTAATGCATGCTAGCCCATGCGATCACTTTACCTTAATGCATAAGATGAATGGGTGTGTGGGGAATGGTCCTGATGAAAGCATGTGCCATGGTGCCCACCATTGATCTATCTTCAAGCTACATGTGTCACCCCTTTGGAAGTAATGATCCCACCATTGAAATGACACATGGCAACCGCCCACCAACCCATTCACATTTTTTAATGAATAATAAAATGAAACGGGCGTGTGGGGAACGACCAAGATTCATCTACAATGATAGAATGGTCATCTTAAGACTACAATCTACACCTGCCACAAATGTTATTTTTAAAAAAAAGGGGGCTACTACTAGGCCCATGAGAAATTGACCCTTAGGAAAGAAAAATTAAGACTTAAGTCACTTAAAATGAAAATCAATCCCAATCATAGGAAAATTTGAACACTAAAAAGCTTTTGGTGACCGATGATCCTAAACTTAGGGGGTCGGTGAAAAGAATGATTTCAATGGCATAAGAGGTAACTTGAACAACCGGATACTAGGAACATCAAGTCAATGTAAAATTAGGACCAAGGGTTTTTGGAATTATAAGTTAATTGTGAGGGGTTTTGGCAACACAAACCCTAAAACAGTGATGAGGAACATAACCCTAATCCTAAAAAACAAGGATCTAAGCTAAGTATGCAAACTTTTAAGATGGAATTCAGAGAATTTTTTGAGGGGTTCTATCAAGTTCTTTAGTCATAGATCCCTTGGGGGGCATAATTTTTTGTTTACATGATGCTTCTAGGGAAGACTTTTGGGGAGACATGTGCTTAGCATGAACTACCTCCAACTCACCTTCAAATAGTGAATCTTTAGGAGACGGATTCAAGTTTTCTAAAATTAGAGAAGAAACAATTTCATTCTTATAGTTTTGGAGGGACTTAGTGCCACCATGGTCTCTAGATGAAGATTCTACTTCTTCTACCAATTCCCCCCCATCTTGTGGGGTGTCGACCCCATTTTTATTCTCAATTGGTTTGAAAGCCCCTTTTGGGTTAACCTTAGCCAAAGGATAATCCTGTCTAAGGTGTCCATTTCTTTTACGATAGAAATGTGAGTTTAGGGAGCCAAGCAACTCTATTTCACACGATTGATTTATTGTAAATTTACATTAAAAATATGTCAGGACCTTGATCTCAAGGGATAAAGAGACCACAAACCTAGCATTAAAATGTGGGAGAGTAACCATCGACTCTTACCCTTGCATGACATTACCGACGGGTTACAAAATATTAGGGATGAACTTCCATAGTTCTAGGGGGAGACATTCTTTATTTCAAGCCAATTAGGAGCAGGCCTAGCAATAACCTCTTCAAAAATTTCCTTCAGAGACCATGGAAAAACTCTAAACATTAACTATCCAACATTCCAATATTCCTTAACCACTCCTTATTATAGACACATAAAATATACTGATTGACATCATGCATCTGATCCTGACTTACTAACATCGTTTCTTCCTGAATCATTCCTCGGTCTAACCATTTAATCAAATTCCCCTATCTGATTAAATTCATCAATTTTCATCCCTTAATTGAATAAATCATTTTATCTGATTAAGTCAATTCCTTCTATTAATTAAATCAGTCCATTTGATCTAATTATCTCTATTTAATTAAATAATCAATTTATTTGATTAAATCTCTAAATTTTGTCCATTAAATTAAATAAATTAAAACCTTATTTGATTTAATCTAACACCATCCCTTTTAATTAAATAAATCAAAATCCTTATTTAATTAGCCTCTTATCATATTCCCCTCTTATTTGATTTAAATAAACCATAAATCTAAGTCAAATAAGTCACATCATCAAATCTCATGTTAAATTAATTAACCCTTGATTAATTTAACCTCATCTCATGTCCCATCCTCTAGATAATGCAAGTTGCACATGAAAATAGATTTAATTCATTTATTAAATCTCTATTTTCCTCACAAGGCATCTTTTGGAATATTGTCTCAATTTGAATTCAAAAATTCCAAGTCAACATGTACATCCAACAAGGCAATAACTTCATCTTACATGTCCTTTTCCTTGAGCCAAGTGGCATTTATTGCATTTTCCCTTCCCTCTTGCATGTCATTTCAACAAATTTGAATTTCAAATATTGGCATTTATTGGCACAAACCCCAAATCTTGCACATCCATCACCCATTCATAACTTGACAAGTGGCACCATATCATTGGATGAATGTTAGTCCCACATTGCTCAAATTTGAGAATTCATCCATCTTGAAATCCTATAAATAAAATTCTCATATCCTCATTTCATCATCCACAATCCAAGCAAAGTTAACATGCTCAAATATCTCTTGAATTTTATCCATTATCATTGATTCATAGCTAGGTTTTGTAGATTTTTGGCTTGGAATTCTCATCTTTCATCAAAGTGGATCAAAATCATCTTAAACATTTGAAGCTTGCATCATAGGAATTGGGAAAGGGCCAATTTTCACATCAAATTGGCACCAATTCCCCCATGGGATTATGAGTTTGCACATCTAATTAGGATTTTTATCTATTTCATTATGTTCTTCACTATTTTCTTTCCTAGTTTGAGTTTGCAAATGGATTTCATGGGTAATCCTTGTTTTGGCTTGCAATCACTTGTCTAACTTATTTACTCATGTTGTTTTCCAGGTACCAAGGTTAGGGTTCGCACATTTGGCGCTAAAAGGAGGGTTGGATATCATTATTTCTAACATTTTCTTGAAATTTCCGCATTTTTCTTCACACAGGAAATTCCAATGCGGGCTCGTCAGCGTCGTTGTTTTGGCACCGCGAGCTCAATAGCGTCGCTATATGGCACCGCTTAAAACACAAACTACACCGCTGGACTCATCCTGCCAAAAAAATTAAATTTTTAACTCCGCCGCTGGACTCATTGACTTGTAGAATTTTTTGAAATTTTTGAAAATAGAGACACTAGACACAAACTGCGACGCTGGGTGAAAATTGCGACACAATCGAGCTCTCTGTCCTGACACAGATCACCGCTGACTAGTAAGTGGCGTTGTGATGGCACCGCTGGGAGAACAAACTGCGACGCCTTCATGAGTTGCGACGCTGGGAGACAAAAAAAGGGAAAATTTAACTTTTTAGCACGTGTTTCATATTTATGATTAATTTATCTTCTATTTCTTGCCTTTTAATTTCTGTATTTTTTTTAGAATCTGATATGTTTTTCTTCTTTGTAGGTTGGAAATCAAAATTGAAGAAAGAAGGAGCATGAGGGCTATCTCTTATGAAATAAAAGTGTTTTTAAACACTTTAGCATTTATTTAACACTATTTTGAGGATTTGTTATCTTTTCATCCTTAGGACACTAATTTTCATTTGGACTTAAAAAGAACCTTTCAATTTCTTCTTGCAAAGGGCTAAAACCAACTTTAGGATCACAACTTACTAGATTTCATTTATTGGATTAACAAATTGAACAAATGTCTTTCACTTGTGATTTGGTGCTCTAAAATGAACTCACATTTTGCTTTGTGGATTTAAAAAGAAGAAGTGTAGCTTTGTTTTTTGTGAGGGCTTACTTAGACTAAAGCCATTGAAAAAGGACGTATGCGCTTCTCTTGTGCTTTATAGCGATCTTGAGAATCAAAAGGCTTTTTCATGACTTTGGGTTAAGACAAAGCAATCACCTCCACACTTCGATTTGGGCTTAAAAATTGAACATATTGTGAGAGTGTGGGTGGGGGAATTGTTGTGTATATTCTCTTTTTGTTGCCAACAAGGATTGATCAAGTTACGAATAGTGTTCTTTGTTCACTTTTGTTTATTGTAGAGGGCCTACCTTGGGGAAAAAGTACTCACCCAAGGGAACGACTCAACCGGTGACACTCTAAAGCCAAGAGTATTTCCAACCAGGATATAAATGTGGATATTGGAAGAAATGCCAATATCACATGGTTGATTCCAAAAAGATGGATCTGAAAGGGGATTCTTGTCATATGGGTCAATCTCCATGAATGGAAGTCCTTACTAAAACCCATGTGCTAGAATTTTCCAAAATATTTTAATCTATTTGTTGGTGCAAGAACAGTTGTTCTGAAGCCACCCCACACTTTTACAGTCTTCTAGTAGAAATGGAAAGCATGCCATGGGATTTTCATGGGTGTTGATGCTTGGCTTTCCTGTATAAATGAGTGTCGTGGAGGGGAGCCAGTGGGGTTAAGCATCTAACCATTCGCTAGAGATAAGTGTAGCTAGACTTGTCCAAGTGGGAATCCAACAAATATTGTCTTACACATCCATAGGATTGTACTTATTCTTGGGTTACAAAATGCATTACTTGATCGAAAACATCATCAAAACAAACACTCAACATCATCCAAATTTCAAACCCTTTTTGAGGAAAAATACAATTGACTCAATCCATATGTTATTGATTTCCCTTGGGATTCACATCCTTAGAGGTTTCTAAACATTGGATTATATCTCGATTTGTCTTCTTAAGTAAACAATAGGAACACCCTTGCCTTAAGTTCATTGAATTTCCACATAACATATCTTGTGGGGTTTGAAGAAATTAAGACATTGGACATCTTAGTTTGAAAACCTAATTGAAGAAAGTGTTTTTGGTAAAATAAATTCATTAAGCAAAGCTAAGCTAAGCAAAATGAACTTTCATATGTGTTGAAGACTCGTAATCCCAAAGCTAAAATCATTGATTGGAAATCTGAAAATGAATGTTCAAATGAAATCATTTCTTGGTTAGAAAGGTGATTAGAAAGCATTTGCATGCTCTTCAATACCTAGGTCTAGGAAAACAAGGTATACCTTTTAGGTTCATCATAGTATCAAAATATTTTTCATCCATCCTTCAAAACATCAAAACAAACATCATCTCACAAATCACCTTTTGGAAAATCTTGAAATCATCCTTAAATACTAGGCTTTGTGGTAAAATCAAAATCATTAAAATCATTGAGACTAAAATCCTTGAAAACATTTATCAAAATCACCTTTGGCTAGGTATGTGTAGATGCATCCTTTTGCATATGCTTAGTCAAAATTATCAAAATCATCTTGTCTAGCTTAGTATATGTTGATGAATCCTTCTTCATATGCTTAGTGAAACAATCATCTTGTTTGAATAGGTGTGGGTAGATGCATCCTTCTCCTCACACATATTCAAATTATCATCCCTTGAACAAAGTTATCCCTTAGATCATCATCCAAACATCTTAGGGTCTTTTTGTTCAAAATACAAATCAAAATTAAAATCAAAACCAAGGACAAAATCTCAAATCTCAAATCCAAAATCAAAATCAAAATCCACAAGTCCTAGAAGCCTAGTATCTCATTCAAGATTTATCAAAAGCCACAACATCCATATCATCCATCCCTAAAACATCATCATCATATCATCACCTTTGATCCTCAAGGCATCCTAAAACTTTCTACTTTGGGGCGTAAAATAACGATTGATCCAAGGAATCAAGAGATCCATCTCCCATATTCTCAAAGATTGATCCTTGTTTTATGGTTCTAACTAGATCTCAATACAAGAAGAGTATGGAAGCCAACAAAGAAACACTCGCTTCAAGCGATCTTAGCCAAACAAATGTAGAAATTAATCTAGTTGAATCAAGCAATCCATTGACCCCCTCATCATCACAAAATCTAAAAGAAGAAAACCAAGGGGAGGACCTCACCTTTGGAATGTCTTGCGAAGAAATGACTGAAATGCTTCAAAATCTGGAGAATCATAAAATCATCAACATCATGATGAAACTCAACCCTTTGTTCTACATACTAGAACTAGCAAAACAAGGGGCCAAGTTGCCTTTAGATTTTGACATAAGTACCATAGTGGAGACATCATTTCCTCCAATCTCATCCACCATTCCCATCTCAGCCACACCCCCATCTCAAAACGTCACACAAAAAATTTTGCAAATCACAACATCATTTTCTCCAACACAACCCAATGTTAATAAGGGAAGTGCATTTCTCAATGCACTTCAAACACACCCCCTTTTTAATAATCAAAACGTGGACGCAAACACCACATTGGAACAAAACATACCAAAAAACCCATTACACAAAAGTGTTCCTCTCACATTACATCATGATCCGTCATCATAATTTTTTCACGAAACTCCTCAAACACCTCTTCTCACAAATTCACAAGAAGAGGGAGATATGTTCGGAACAAGGGGCATATTCAACACCACGACATTTTCACAACAACTCACACCCCTTACATTTCCACCTCTTTCACCATTACCATTATCATCTGCACCACTCCTTGGCTTAGGGATTCCCCCTCTACCAAGTATCAATCAAAACAATATCCCAACCATCAATCAAAGCATTATACTGAATACCCAAAAAATTTCGTTGATATCACAACAACAAATGACAAATACACAAGCAATTGCAACATCATCAAATACCCCATTAGCATCACAAAGCATGGTCCCTCAAGGACCAATCACATCAATAGCACCATCCATCACGCAAAACACCAACACCACCTTCACAAACACTATTCCAAATCCACCACCACCAACTTTCACCACATCAAGCCAATACGATGCAGCATTGCAAGCTGCTTTCCAAAGATGATACCAACAAGTTCAAAAACAAAAATCCGTACAACAAGCCACTCAATCCGCACAAGCTACCCAAGCTACGCAAGCCACATTGCAAGCACAACAAGCCCAAGCTTTACTGCAACAACAACAACAAGCCGCTCAAGCCGCACAAGCATTACAAGCACAAAAGGCCGCTCAAGCACAACTTTTATTGTAGCAACAAGCAACACAAGCACAAGTCACACAAGTGCAAGCTCAATATGAAGCACAACAAGCACAAGCACAAGCATAACTTCTCACACAAGCAGCGCAAGTGCAATCATATCAACAAGCATTAAAGCAATATCAAGAGCAACAAGAAGTAGTAGAATTGGAAACCCAACAACAACCATTGTGGGAACAATAGAAAGCACAAAAAAAGCATTGTTGGAATAGAAACAAGTGCAACAACAAGCAAAAATCCTAGCACAACAATAGCAAGATCAACAACAAGCGTTGTTCATACAAAAGCAAGTAGAAGCCTACTTCGCTCGCTAGAACATACAGATACCATCGAACAATACACCAACCAACCCATCCATCCAACCAATGATTGAAACACCCCAAAACACTTTCATCCCACCCCCTGATCCGCAAAATGATGTGACGACATAACTCAGGTTGCTCTCACAACAAGTGCACGACCTTCAATCAAGGTGAACAACCAAGACACCAAGCAACTTGTTTCCCTATCCATTTGATAGGAGCCTAGAGATGAAACCATTCCCCAAGGGATTTTAGATCCCTAAATTTGACAAATATCGAGGGATGGGAAACCCTAAAGATCACATCAGGGAATTCCAGGTTCATTGCATGGAAGTCGCATATGATGATACTTATCTAATGTGGCTATTTCCTAGAAGCTTCGAAGGCCCCGCTATAGAATGGTTCTCTCACTTACCTTCAGGCATTAAAACATTCCAAGAAATTAGGGATGCATTCATTAGGACTACGCAAGTAACATTGCAATGGATGTCAGTCTCGAAGAACGATATGCTCTAAAACAAGGAAAGAATGAATCTTTTGCTTCATTCCTTCAATGATGGCGATCCAAGGCCAATCAGAGCAAGTGGACCATGCCAAAAGAACAAGTTTTCACTATCATAGCCAACCTTGAAGGCCCCTTGGAATTTCATCTCAAGGTTCAGGGCATCACCACATATGATCAACTGATTTCCAAGGTGCTTAGCATCGAAAGAGCCCTTGTCACCCAACCCGTGGAATCAACATCATATCACGAATAGCAAAACAACCACCCATCATCCAACTACAATGATAAACCTTGCACGTGGGAAAGAAATAAAAAACTTTACTAATGATGGTGTCATAGATGCCAAGGTGGTCATTAGTGGTCCTCGCCAAAACACACCCACATAGCAAATCCAAACACAACACCACAACACTCATCACACAACATACCAACCCAACAACAATCCAACCATCAATAATCTCAATGACCAAAGAGGACCACCCCAATGAAAAAGTTATCCCAAACGAAAATACACCATTTTGGGGGAACCACTTGAGGACATAATGAAAAAGTTGATCGACGAAAAACTCATCAAACCTTCTACATTCGAGAATTACCAAGAACCCAATGTCAAACCTCCTTGGTATAACGAGAATCAACTTTGTGAATTTAATAAAATAAAATGCCATACCACAAACAGTTGCATGAGACTCAAAAACATCATCCAAGATCTCATTGATAAGAAAATCATAAACGTGGAACAACCTACAGGAAATCAAGATCTTAAAATATATAAGAATCCCATGGCGAATCATGCTAACAAAGGCAATAAAAATGATAAAGGGAATGGCAATATAAATCATGTGTATGAAATAGTTGTTGCCTCCCTAAATGAAGACTGCATGGTCATCACCATCAAGGGCGCCCATGTCGAAGATTGTGGAGTCACCACAAGAGGCGGCAAAGTAACCATTGCAGGATCATCCCAACCAAATAGAGTCCCTACATCTAGATCCATTCCTAATGGCTATAATGTCCTAGACCAACTCAAGAGAATGCCAGCACACATCTCCATCATGGAGTTGTTAAAAATATCATTAGCCAATAAGAAGATCCTTGAGGAAGCATTAGCCTCATCCACTATCCCCACAGATCTCGATGTCGAGCAATTCCAAGCTATGGTCAGAAATATTATAACGCCTAATCTCCTTACATTCTCTAACCAAGATTTCCCTTCCCAACCATCTCACAACTGTGCACTTCACTTGGAAGCCATTGTACACAAGAGCAAAATCAAAAGGGTCTTGGTGGACGGGGGTGCAGGTTTGAACATATGTTCTCTCAGCCTCATCAAGCAGTTAAAAATATTAGAAGATTCCATTGACAAAGGAAAGGGCATCACGATAAGAGCATATGATGACCAAGAAAGAGTGTCTCAGGGCACAATCAAACTCCCTATCCAAGTAGGGCCAACGCTCATGGAAACAACCTTTTAGGTCTTGGACCTTGACTTTCCATATAATATCCTCCTGGTACACCCATGGATCCATGCGATGAAAGTCGTAGCATCAACCTTCCACCAATGTGTGAAATTTACACATAATGGATAAGAGGTCACCGTCCATGGAGATCTCGAACCATTTTCATATTGAAAAAATCTTGAAGCCAAGTATTACAAAATCCCCCAAGTGCCAAAGAATGATGAGGGCCCATCCACACCATACATCGACCCTGCCACTCTTGCATCCACTTCTGCAACAGAGACACCCACCATCCCCACCATCCCCACCATCTCTGATATCAAGCTTATCATCCAGGGGGATGGTTGTAGAAGCTACAAGCTCCCTCACAATGCTTTTGTAATAGGAGAGTTACCACAATCTCCTAGATCACGAGGATGCCCATAAGAAAATCAAGCTTCCACATCACAAACGTATCCGAAAAACTATCCTGAATTCACAAGATGGGGAGACCTTTGCCATGAGGTTATTGAAATAGATCCATCTCACATGTTGTATCAAGATGAAATACCGACACATTAATTACCAATGGATGAGACAAGAAAGGCCTACAAATGATGCTCACAATGGGCTACGATAGAAATCAAAGACTGGGACAAAATGATAATGGACTCATAATACCTATCATGTCAGAGACGTGACCCATAACAACTCTTGGCCTTGGATGTAACCCTCTGAGTATAACCATATGTGGCTGAAGTCATTCGGTTAGAACGGTTAATATTTCTCCTTAGCCAATACTAGCAGAAGTACACTCACCAATATCCACAAGTAGAGACATACATAATTTTATAATTGAGGCCTACATTAGTAGCGATGATGAAGATACCATGATCAATCTACCTAGGTTATTTGAGGACACTACCCTTTGCATGATTAGTACCTTATCTTTCGAATCTGATCATCAAAATCATGAGATCCACCTAGTCTACCCCAAATGATCGACTATGACCAACAAGGACCACCAGTTCTCGATACATTCGAAAACGATGAGGTGCTCTCAGAATTCATGGGATTGAGGGATAACGTTCCAAATGGGGATCATAAGGCAGGGTTTATAATGGAGTTGGACACACATGCCTATTATGGGGAAAAAATTGAATCCTTCAGTCACAAAAGTGAGAAACTAAGAATCATATCCAAGTCCTTGAGTGAAAACCACACTGTGGCACTCTTTGACAAGAAAATAATAAAAAAGAAAGGATGTATCCAATGGTGAAAACCACTCTGAGGTGCCCGAGGATGAAGGATTCAATCTTCCTCTAAGATATATTCATCAGGAGAAGTCAACAATCTTGGCCGAAAAAATGCAATCCTATCAACCTAGGAACAGAGGAGACCCCGCATATCACATTCTATGCGGAATTGCTATTATCAGAAGAGCAAGAACTCCTAGCAGCATTCCTAAAATAAATACAAATAAACTTTGCATGGAGTTATGCTGACATGCCAAGACTTGACCCAGAGACTATGGTTCATCATTTAGCAATGTATCCAGAAGCAAAGTCGGTCAAACAAAAACTTTGAAAAATGCATCCTCAAATAGCCTTATTGGTAAAAATGGAGCTCAAAAAGTTGTTAGATGCAGGATTTATCTGACTAATTGATTATCTAGAATGGGTATCAAATTTGGTACCTATTTCAAAACCTGACGGAGCCATCAAAATCTGTACAGACTTCGAAGATTTGAACAAAGCATGTCCCAAGGATGATTTCCCGCTTCCCAATATCGACATGATAGTAGACATGATAGCAGGGCATGAGATGCTATCACTAATGGACGGATTTTCAGGATACAACCAGATCATGATAGCAAAATAAGATCAACATAAGATAGCTTTCACTTGTCCATGGGGGACCTACTGCTGGAACATGATGCCATTTGGCCTAAAGAATGCAGGAGCAACCTATCAAAGGGCCATGACATTGATATTCCATGACATGATTCATAAAATAGTTGAAGACTATATCGACGACATTCTAGCTAATTCAAGAAAAAGACAAGATCATATAGCAATCCTAAGTGCTATCTTTGATAAACTGGAGGAATACAAAGTCAGACTAAATCCCAAGAACTGCATCTTCAGCGTACAATCAGGTAAATTGCTAGGATACATAGTCTCCATGAGGGGTATCGAGGTAGATCTAGCAAAAGTCAAAGCAATCCTCAAGATGGAATCACTAAATACATTAAAACAATTGAGAAGTCTCCAAGGCTAACTTCAATCCATCCGACGATTCATAGCACAACTGGCAGATAAGCAGAACCCATATTCTCACCCACTCCACAAGGGGGTAGCATACAAATGGGACACAAAATGTGAAGAGGAATTTAACAAAATCAAGGATTATCTACTGATGCCACCAATTTTAATGCCACCCATTCCAAGAAATCCATTGATCTTATATGTTTCAGCAATAGCAGCAATCCTTGGAGCTCTCCTAGCTCAACATGATGAAAATGGAACGGAGAGGGCCATCTACTATATCAATAGGACAATGGTCAGTCACAAGCTAAATTACTCATTCATCAAGAAAGCTTGCCTCGTAGTAGTGTTTGCATCCCAAAAATTCAGACATTACATGTTGGCACACAAGATAAAGCTCGTCGTGAAAATTGATCCCCTCAAGTATCTACTATCAAAGGCAATGCTCACAAGCAGACTGGAAAAATGGGTAATGATATTATTAGAGTATGACATTGAGTATGTAGAGCGAAAAGCCATTAAGGGACAAGTTATTGCAGATCAACTAGCAAAAGCACCCATTTATTCTGAGAACCCTCTTGTCTCAGAATTCCCAGATGAGTCCATTTTTAACCTCAACATAACTGACCATTGGAAACTATACTTCGATGGTTCATACACACAACATGGATCAGGAGCTGGTGTCTTCTTCATCACCCCACAAGGGGATTGCATACCAAAGTCATACAAATTGGCATTTCCTTGCACCAATAACATAGTGGAATACAAGGCTTTGACTATAGGCCTCAAGATAGCAGTGCAATGGAATATCATAGCTCTCAAAGTCTACAGAGATTCTCAGTTGATCATAAATCAAGTCAATTATGAATATTAGACTAAGGATGAAAAGCTCACTCCATACAAGAAATTGGTGGAGACTCTAAAGGAATCCTTCATTGACATAACATTTGAGTAGATTCCAAGAACCAACAACAGAGCAGTAGACGACATGGCTACAATTGGGTCTCTATTAGACATCCCTCATAACGTGCTGAAATATGAATTTTTGATTGAGCAGCTTCTCGTCCCCACATTTGAGGTACTGAAATCGGAGTATGTGTGTAAAATCGTTGGTCCTGGTGATCCTTGGTATCATGACATCTATACATATCTTCCAATAGGAGTCATACCCGCTGACCTACCATCGAGCCTAAAATGAACCTTCGTCAAAAAGGCATCCAGATTTGTGATCCTAGGTGATACCCTATACCGTAGAAGCATAGAAGGTACCTTACTGTGTTGCTTAAATGCTGAGGGGGAATTAATCACTCTAACTAAAGTTCATAATGGTATCTATGGCTCACACTCAAGTGGAATGGCCATCGCCAAGAAACTACTGAGGATGGGGTATTATTGGCCCACAATGGAAAGAGAAGCACATGATCATGCTAAAAGGTGTTTACAATGTCAAAAGCATGGGGATCTCATCCATGATCTAGCTCAAGATCTTCATCCCATCGTCACACCATGGCCCTTTTCATAGTAGGGCCTCGATCTCATTGGCAAAATCACACTCACCTCATCCAATGGCCATAAATCCATTATAACTACAACTAAGTACTTCACAAAGTGGGTAGAAGCCATACCCATGACGTATATCACTGGGAAGCAGATCTCAAAATTTACCCTAAACTATCTCATCTGTCGTTATGGTGTCCCACAAGCCATTATCTCTGATAATGGGACACCATTCAAGAACCTGGAGGTTTGCAACTTGTGCAAGAAATTCAAAATCTAGCATCACTTCTCCACCCCGTACTATCCCCAAGGCAATGGCCAAGCAGAAGCCATGAACAAAACCATCCTCAAAATCTTCAAGAAAATAGTCATTGACGTAGGTCGTGACTGGCATCTGTAGCTTAATCTTTCCCTCTGGGCTTATCAAACCAGCATCCGCACACCCACTGGCGCCACCCCCTTCTCCTTGGTCTATGAATTAGAAGTTGTACTCCCCATTGAGATCGAGCTCCCATCCCTCAGAATATCATTGCAAAACCTCATCACTGATGAGGACTACCAGGTGTCAAGATTAAACGAGCTGGAGCTACTGGATGAGAGACGCATAGATGCTTTAAATCATTTGCAAGTCTATCAAAATAGACTCAAATGAAGCTACAACAAGAAAATCAGAAGTAGGACTTTCCAAGTCAGAGAACTGGTCTTAAAAGAATGTCCTGAACCCCAACAGCAAAGGAAAGTTTGAACCTAATTGGTTAGGACCTTTTGACATCACAACAAGTTATAAATTAGGGGCATAACAGCTATCAACACCTGAAGGAGAACCTCTGCAGGAGCCCATGAATAACTCCCATCTTAAAAAGTTTTATGCCTAAATCATTCAAGGTATAGAACCAAAAAATCCAAAAAATTAGAAAATGTCCTAAAAAATGGTTACTTCGGCGAAAACCTGGCAAACAGGCATCTTGGTAACAACAAAAAGAAAAAAAGAAAAAAAGAAAAAAAAATTAGAAAATGAATTAAAAATAGTAAAGAGAAAAAATCGTCCTCTAGTGAAAACCACTTTGGTGGCACTTTGGGCAAGTACCTTGGTGAAAACCTAGAAAACAGGGGCCTTGTGTAAATAAGCACTTTCCATCCACCAGGATTTGTATGGCTTGTTCAGCATCATCCCTCCATTTCGCTCCCATCATCCATCACATTCAGGTCTTCATTCATCACTCATCCACTCGCATCTGCACCATAGCTTGGTCTTGTGTTTGTATCATGATCCCTCCTAGTACTACTCGGCCCATCCTCAAGGTCAGTTTGTCCTACCTTTATCGGAGTAGTCTATTGCATCACGTTGGGGGCATGTTCTCATCAGGTCGGATTCGTGTATATTCTTAAAATCCTAAAATCAGAAAATCCAAAAACATCAAAACATATCAAAATCCAAAAATAGGTCAAAAAGTTAGTCAAAAGAATTAAAAAAAAGGTCTTGTCAAACTACGTCGTCTCTGAGCTTGAACGTAGGAAAGGTTGATCTCTGATCATCCCCGAGACATTTAGGTCAGTCCTATAGGAGTTTGTCATAATAAACTGGCATCTCATCATCTATATCATCATCTATAAATCGATCAAGTCGTCAGTCGAACTACATGGTCTTTGTGTGTATAACGTAGGCAAGGCTAATTTGTTGATCAGCCCTCGAGACCCCTAGGATAGGTCTTTAGGTTAGTCCCTTGGTAAAAATCTCAGAAAATCCCAAAAACATTGAAAAATCGAAAATCAAAACATTTGAAAATCTTGAAAAAATACCAAAAACAGCCTCAAAACATTGCAAAACATCAAAAACATCTAAATATTTGAAAAAATCCATCTGTCTCATCTCGCTTGCACCCACAATAAATACCATCAATAATAAATTGATCATCATCCCCAACCTTTGGTGAAACAGTCAGAAACAAGTCTAGCAGGTTTAAAAGTGAAAACTCAAAATGTCAAGTCTTAAGTCTAAATCAGTGCATAAGCAAGTTGGTCATCTCTTTGTATTGGTAACTCATCATCTGAATTGGTCCCATAGCAATCATCCCTTAGAACACTTTGGGTAAACGAAATGACGTGTCACCATCCACTAACATGTCCTAGGATGAATCCTTCCTACAATGGGCATTATCTTTTGGCAATAAGTTTCGGTTATCATCCTTAGAAAACACATCCTCTTTCCATTAGCAGTATTGAAGAGCATCAGGTTGTTTTTTTACTTGGTCTTTATCTTTTGACTTATCTTATTTGTGCTTATTCCAAGGACGTCTCGATGATATCCCAAAACAGGGGATTTAGAGAAATAGGAATGGGGCAATGATCGTTATATTTTGTCTGTTGTGCTTGTTAGACGTTCTTGTAATATAACCTCGGCGAATACTTGCTTTGCTAGGTATGTATGGAAGAAGTCTAGGGAAACTTGTTGACTATTACAGGGATAGGTTTACCTTTCCATATTCTAGTTTGAGGTGTCTGAAACTTTTGAAGTACATCCTAGCAAGGTTTTCGTATGTCAGGTGTGAACAAGAATACTCCTATCTAATTTTTGATTCAAAGTCCATCACACTAAGTACCACGCCATCCTGGTTTTCTATACCTTGATGCATTGTACCACGTGTGTTATCAAACATAAGGAAATTGGTCCTTTGAAAATCCCAATTCCTCGAAAAGTAATCATCATTATCATCATCATCATCATCATCATCATCATCATCATCATCATCATCATCATCATCATTATCATCATCTACATTTGTATCATCTTGTGTCTTGTTGAAATGACTTCTTTTCTTACTAACTGCACTAACAAGGTACTATGACAGTTGATCATCATCACCATTATCGTCATCAATCCTGCATCCACAAATCATTAGCATATTGCATAAGCATATCATATAGGAATCATATGCATTGCATAAGCATATCATATAGGAAACATACGCATTGCATTATCATCATATAAATAGTTTATCATAAACATTCTTCATAAATAGGTGCATCCATGTCATTGCATTTCGCCCATTACATTGCATCTCATGGCATTATATTGATCATTGCATAAACATTCATTTGCATTTCACAACCACTTCGTATTACCATCACCACATAACATCTACAAAAGCATTCCATAATCATTTTTGCATAATCATAAGCAATAGATATATAAGCATTTAATTCATTAGGCATACATACTTGCATAACATAAATAACATCATATCATCACATTACGTTCACATTACGCATCAGCATATCATTTTGCAGTAACATGTCATTGAATCACATACATCATCATTTAGGATAATAACATTTTTTATTCTAAGCATCTCATAAAACCATTTCATTTGCATCATATCACATCCATACATAAATCATCTCATATATAAGCATATTCTATGCATCATTGCATATACCATAGATCACATCATCTTACATATTAAAATCCATATCACATATCACATTGGCATAAAGTAGATCATCATATAGACAACATCATTATAAATCATACCATAGGTAAGCATAATATAGATCTATTAGTCATAATCATTGCACAAACATCATTAGAAATAAATGCATCCATAACATATAGAAGAAGAATCATACATGCATAAATAAAAACTTCGTAGTACATCACATCAAAATTGGCTCATATATATCATATCATCAATCATGTCACTGTCATAGTACAAAAGAATAAATCGGATCATTGTACATATATGTCAATCAGTACAAAGTGCCCTTCGGGCTATCAAAAATGAGCCCATAAGGTAAAAAAAGTGTATATCATCTGGATCAAGCCCGATCTCTATGAATACTGCCCTCACCCCTGTCATCGTGACCCTTTGGTGGTCTTTGGCTGGCCCGCTCTAAGTACTCAGGGACCCAATCTGCTCTAGGTACAGTGTCATGGTAAGCCCGATGGTAGTACTCTATCTCTCGGATAGCATCCCTGTAAGATCGTACTGGCACTGTACCCTGAGAGGAGGAGGTTGTCATACTCTTGATCTGCTGCCTGCGGCCTAGCTCTGTGGCTACCTGTAGCTCTACAGCCTGTCTTTGCTGCACAGCCTAATCCCTCTCTGCTCTTAGCTACTCTCTCTCAGCCCTCGCCTGGTCTCTCTCTGTTGTCAGCACCTAAACCTGCGCCTACAGTTGTGCAATCAGTGCATCCCAACCATCTACCTGTCCCTATGGCTGTACCCATGGCTACACATGAACCTGGTCCTCACCCTTGGCTCGTGGTGGTGGGACTGGTGGATCTTGCTGCTGATCCTACATGTGGACATCCCTGTGACTTGGTGGGACTGGGGGCACCAATGGTGGATCCTATCAAATCTTGACCCTCGGTCCTCACCCTCGTCCTCGTCCTCTCCCTGCCTCTGACCTTGTGCACCTCTGGATCCTTGCCTGGAACGGTCAACCGAAGAGGAGGTCTAAACTAGTCTTTGTAGGCCTATGTGGTCCCTGGATCTGCCAAGCCCTGATCATAAGCCCACAGTTGAGCTACCAACTACCGAAAGCTGTCAACTTCCTCAGAGGTAGGAATACCAGGCCCCCATGACACCTATGTCATGTTGCGTGCAAAGACGGCTACATAGCCATCATCAGGTCGATCCTGCGGCTCTCTTGACTGACATTGTACGCATCCAGGCAGGTATCTCTCAATCATTGTGTGCTCCCGCTCCTACATATATTGATCCTGGTGGCACTAAAGGAGTTGAGTAGCATCGTCGACCCATCTGGGCCGACCAAGGTATGGACGCCAAGTAAAGACAAGCATCTCGTATAGGACCCGCCTCCAATAGGGGATTCCATTCTCACTAGTGTGTGTGAAGGACACACTGCCTCTGTATAGTGCCACGAGGGCATCCTCTACCCCCATTGGAACTAGAACGACCCATGGACGTAGCACATAAATGTGCTCCCACGCTCAGACATGAAGAAGTGTCACTCCAGCCCCCAGCACTCTGCCATCCACGTATACGTACTCGTGGAGGTCCCTGTAAAGTGAAGCCAGAAGGACAGGTCCCCATGCGAAGTGAACTGGCCTGTCTCAGACCATCCTCTCCCAGCAATAACCTGAGCTGGGACTGAAGTATTGCCTTCGTCTATCTGGGGCAACCAAACCCGAAATGATCGCTACAACTACCCAGCAAAAGGGAGGTGCTATAACCCTATACCACTCAAGCTCAATCTGTCCCTCGCAGTAAATAATGTCCTGTGTGGCGAGGACTCTAATGGAGGACTCGCGTCCCTCCTCCATGTCATAGATCACCCGTCGGCCATGAATCGGAAATCGTAGAATGCGCCAAATGTCCTCCAAGGTGACGATCGCCTTGCCAGTGGGAAGATGAAATGACGATGTCTCATTGTGCCACCTCTCAGCCAGCGTTGACAACATCCCTGGGTGGGTGCGCACGGGTATAGCGTATGCAATATGCCATAAGCCAGCAACTCCCAGTCAGTCCTAGTCCTTGTCGCTCAAGTCTTGTAGGACACTCACCAAATCTCGTGACTAGTGCTCCCGAGAGTAGAGCTCCCTCGGCCTGTCCTGCATCAAGGAAAGTCACTGTGTTAAATTTTTTAGAAAATTCCTAGTCGAACGCTCCAAGCTCACCTCTAGTGGCGCAGTTTGTGAAGGCATCACAGTTTGAGTTTACTCAAACTCTGACGCTCGAGGCCAAAAAGAGCAATAATGCATCGCCGCGATGCACTTTATCCTCCAACGTCGCAGTTTGCATGAAAAGGGCGCCGTCGCCGCGCACTTTTCCCAAACCGGCCCGCCAAGCCCGAGCCCAGCGTCGGAGTTTTTAAACTCCTAACTGCATTGCTGCGGCACTAAATAGCACTGTTGCGACGCAAAATGGCCTTGCGCGGCGTAGTTTAAATGTCGAGCGGTGCTATATAGTGTCACTGGAGGCAAGCTCATCTTTTAAACAAGTAATTAATGCATTAAATGAAAAGATGAAGCTTTAATAAGGGTCACATACTGGTGCCCCAACGCCAGGTGGCTGTTGGTATGTTCAAACTCGATGTGAAATGTGTAGGGGAAGCTGTTGTTGTGCCATATTGCCAGAGAGTCAAAGCTCAAATTTTAGGTTTGCTAGCGGAGGTGTGTGAAAATGACTTGAAAGTGACCCCTCGGGCCCCTTTTACGCCTAAAAATTAGGGTTTTTAACCCTAACTGGCTTTCCAACTAGGGTTTTGGACCCTCGAACCTATTTTTGTCCGTTTGAGGCTTGTTTTTCATCGTTTTATTGCGTTTAGACATATTTTTAGCCTCCCGGACCCCTTTCGGACTTGTCAAGTATTTTTTCATCTTTTTTTTTGCGATATCACCCAAAAAAATTAAAATTTTCATTTGATCTCTTGAGGGGGCATTATAATGGCATGTTTTCTCTCGCCATGCAGCAGTGGGGCAAGTTTTTAAATATCAAAAAAATTTGGCTTTGATCGAGATCGTTTATTCTTTGAACCAATGCAACAAGTGCATTGCTTCAAAGACAAGCAAAATGTAGACACGTAAAGTATACTAATTGACATCGTGCATCTGATCTTGACTTACTAACATCGTTTCTTCCTGAATCATTCATCGGTCTAACCATTTAATCAAATTCCCCTATCTGATTAAATTCATCAATTTTCATCCCTTAATTGAATAAATCATTTTATTTGATTAAGTCAATTCCTTCTGTTAATTAAATCAATCCATTTGATCTAATTATCCTATTTAATTAAATAATCAATTTATTTGATTAAATCTCTAAAATTTGTCCATTAAATTAAATAAATTAAAACCTTATTTGATTTAATCTAACACCATCCCTTTTAATTAAATAAATCAAAATCCTTATTTAATTAGCCTCTTATCATATTCCCCTCTTATTTGATTTAAATAAACCCATAAATCTAAGTCAAATAAGTCACATCATCAAATCTCATGTTAAATTAATTAACCCTTGATTAATTTAACCTCATCTCATGTCCCATCCTCTAGATAATGCAAGTTGCACATGAAAATAGATTTAATTCATTTATTAAATCTCTATTTTCCTCACAAGGCATCTTTTGGAATATTCTCTCAATTTGAATTTAAAAATTCCAAGTCAACATGTACATCCAACAAGGCAATAACTTCATCTTACATGTCCTTTTCCTTGAGCCAAGTGGCATTTATTGCATTTTCCCTTCCCTCTTGCATGTCATTTCAACAAATTTGAATTTCAAATATTGGCATTTATTGGCACAAACCCCAAATCTTGCACATCCATCACCCATTCATAACTTGACAAGTGGAACCATATCATTGGATGAATGTTAGTCCCACATTGCTCAAATTTGGGCATTCATCCATCTTGATATCCTATAAATAAAATTCTTATATCCTCATTTCATCATCCACAATCCAAGCAAAGTTACCATGCTCAAATATCTCTTGAATTTTATCCATTATCATTGAGTCATAGCTAGGTTTTGTAGATTTTTGGCTTGGAATTCTCATCTTTCATCAAAGTGGATCAAAATCATCTTCAACATTCGAAGCTTGCATCATAGGAATTGGGAAAGGGCCAGTTTTCACATCAAATTGGCACCAATTCCCCCATGGGATTATGAGTTTGCACATCTAATTAGGATTTTTATCTATTTCATTGTGTTCTTCACTATTTTCTTTCCTAGTTTGAGTTTGCAAATGGATTTCATGGGGAATCCTTGTTTTGGATTGCAATCACTTGTCTAACTTGTTTACTCATGTTGTTTTGCAGGTACCAAGGTTAGGGTTCGCACACCTGCATTCCATGGTTCCTAAAGAAAACCACAAATAACCCTTTTTATAAATCAACCTATAAAACAAAACATGAATACCCATCTTTTTCCCCACACAAAGGAAATCCATTCATCAAACAATTTGTGAGAAGGAAGCAACTTGACATCTAAACAAACAAAAAATAATACAACTTTCCTTATCCTTGTTTCCTCTACTTTTAAAGCTTTAAGCATGTTATCCTTTGGAGAAATGGAGAGAATCTTGGGCTCAAAAGGCACCTTACCATGGTTTCATTTTCCCCCATTTCCATCTCCGAAAATTCCTCCATCTTCCACTCCATTTTCCCTAGGCTTCAATAGTCTATCACCTCCCATATTGGTGCCCTCAACCAGTTGACCTCCTCCATGGCAGGTAACAAAAGTAGTAGACAATGGGTAGACTTTCGCACCCTTGTCAGATGTCACTGCATCCTTATAAGAATGTTTCTTGGAACTTCCATTTTCCTTATTTTTTCTCATTAACATTTTGTAGGGGTTCATTTATTTGTTCTATACTACCTACCTCCCTACTTTCATTGGCTCCATCTCCTATGAGCCAAATGGCTCATAAGAGGTATGAAATGGTATGGGATGTACATGTTGAGAAAATGTGTCTCAACCTTGCAATTACATAAGTTACTATAGAAGTTGAGAAAGCCAACTTCATAGAACCCAAAGATCACCTACATGCAAATAACCTATCACAGAAAGGAAGAGATGGAGACAAAAAAGCAAAGGTGCTCTACAAGCTTCAAGAGAAATTGTATTGATTGAATGAAATAATACAAAGAGATCAATCCTTATGAAGGAGATCAAAAAACCCTAAATTTTAACTTAAAAGGGTGCATTTAATAATTAGAATAATTATTAAATGCCTACAAAATGCAAACTGAGTTTATCTTAAGAAAAATATAAAAGGTAACTTAATTAAAATAATTGAGTAATAAACCTTTTACTCTAACACCCCCCTTAAGATGAACTTAGAGATTAGCTACAAACTAAATGTATGAAAGCAATGCAACTACAAGCTAGAAAGAAAACTTGGGTCCCAACAACTAGGCCTGATAAGGTACCCAATCACAACCAAATCTCTATAAAGTGGAGTAAAAGAGAAAACCTAGTGGGAAAAACTTATCTCCAAAAAGAGATGCACAAGACATGAAGAACATCACTGAAGCAAAAGAAGTTGCAAACAACTATCAATAAGATGACTACTACGATGTTGAAGAACCTCCTCTAAAGATAGGTTGATCAAGATCAAGAAGACAACAATCTGCATGAGTTCCCCCAATGACACTACTCGAACAACGATCAAAAATACATATGGCACATGATTTTGTACGAGTGACCCCAACGACACTACTCAACCACTGAAAGTTGAAAATATAGGTGCCAATAGTCTGAAGAACATTCGTCAACTAATGATGGAAGATTCCTTCCAAGGAGAAACCAAGGAAGCATTAGCACGAATAGTATAATACCCCCAATAATGTTGACTGAGAGAGCCTGAAAAATCCACTAAAATGATGTGTAACACCCTATAATGCATGAAGGAGAAGAAACAACATTTGAAAGTGCACAAGGAAGCACCCACAACTGAAAAAGTGGTGTGCAAAACAAAGCACACATGCATGAGGCTGGAATCATATGGATCCACTATTGTCATGGAGGGACACTCACCAGACAAAGGTGTGATGGAAAAAACAAAGGCACTACACAACCCCCCATGGCACTTTATAATACAGTGCGAGTACAAAATATGGCACAACCTTATGTGAAAAATCCCCCAAAATACATGTACAATAGTGTCACTTTATCTCAGTGCGTTTACATAGAAGATTGCTTAAAAATGATGCTCATGATGCCCACAAAGGACAAAAGATTGGAAATACATAAAGAACAGCCAAAAATGAAGCATCCCATGTAAATGAGAAGTTCCTAGGAGCTAATATGTCCAGGAAATTCACCAAAGTGTGAAAACACAAAAAACTAAATAAAATATACCTGGAGTGAAATCTAGAAAAATTGCATAGATGGAACTGAAGAGCTCTAAAAGATGGTTCCAACACCGCTGAGATCGCTAAAAATGGAGAAACTAGTCAAAAGTTATGAGCTCGGGACTAAAAATAGCTCCTTTGAATTCAACTAATTGTAGAATGCACCAGAAGTAGAAACAGGTGATGAAACCCACACCACTACTCAAACAATGATCAAAAATACATATGGCACATGATTTTGTACGAATGACCCCAACGACACTACTCAACCACTCAAAGTTGAAAATACAGGTGCCAATAGTCTGAAGAACACTAATCAATTGATGATGGAAGATTCCTTCCAAGGTGAAACCAAGGAAGCATTAGCACGAACAGTATAATGCCCCCCCCCCATAATGCTAACTGAGAGAGCCTGACAAATCCACTGAAGCATGAAGAAGTTGCAGAGACAAAAAAGCAAAGGTGCTCTGCAAGCTTCAAGAGAAATTGTATTAACTAAATGAAATAATACAAAGAGATCAATCCTTATGAAGGAGATCAAAAAACCCTAAAGTTTAACCTAAAAGGGTGCATTTAATAATTAGAATAATTATTAAATTCCTTCAAAATGCAAACTAAGTTTATACATAATTAAGTAATAAACCTTTTACTCTAACAGTTATTGTTGATACATAAGGTATTGTTCATCCGACGACGAGGGGGGGTGTGGGACCATTTATCATTAGGTCTTAGATCTAATGACCAATATTTTATTTGCTTGACTTGCCCTAGAAGGAAACCCTATTTTATGAGGGAATTGTATTACGACTATGTATTGTGATGTATTCTGAGAGTCTGATAGCGATCGTGTTGCCTCTAGATCTCTAGTTGGTGATAATCCTATGAGAAGCTTGCTCTACAAGTATATTGTAATCTTTGTGATTTTTGAGTAATATATTGGGCAGCTTTTGGAGTGTGGGGTTTTTCTCCCGAAAGAGTTTTCCCCACATAAATCACTATATTATGGTTGCATATATATTTATTTTTGTTTTAGCTTCTGCAACTGTTAAAGATCTATAAAAAATTTGCATTATCCTCTTCTCAACATTAGTGTAGGAACTTGTTATGCTACCTTAGCTTCCTTACAATACAATCCCAATAAATGCAAAATCATGACTTCCACAACACCCAAGGTTGAGGCTTAAAACAAAGCACTATTAAATCAATAGGTTAAATTGAGGGTGGCGAGAAAAAAATTCAAATCACAAAAACACATTCCAATCAACCTCGAACCAAGAAGATAAAAACATACAACAATAAAACCAATAAAATCAGAATTGCAAAAAGATTCAAAAGGAAGAAGAGGAACTAAGGATTCAAAGATGATGAAGAACACCAATTCAAGCTCGAAGCGGCGATCATAAAGCTCCAGGAAGCAAAAATGGTAGAAGACCATTTGACTTCCCCAGATCTCTATAAACCCACCTTCGACAAAGTTTAATGTCGTTAAAATATATTATAAATGAACGATATTTGATCAAGTTGTGATTGAGCTTAATGATACTTTTAGATGTTTGACGGTATATTGAATATGTGGAAGATAATTCTAAATCATGTGCTAATGTTTATAATAAAAAATTATTCTAATGTCATAAATAGTTAATGAAAAGATAAGAAATTATAATGGTCATATTATCAATTGATTTAAGAAATTAAATTTGACTTTAGGAACATCTACATCGAAATCAATGTATATGCAAATAGTAAATCTTGAATAGGAGTTAAATAAATTTTATGATGTGAGAGGTGTACCCTATATGAATTATGGTTAAGATGCTTTAGTTATTTTATGATATGTTGAGTATGAGTAAATTCATGTTGCTTCGGCTATGTTTACAGTGTTTGACTAATTATGGTGGTTGAGTGTGAGCCGAGCATAGGCTTGATGGAATCTAGAAGGTGGGAAAAAGCTTCAAATGGTAGGGGATATATTTATATAAGGTTTTGACCAATAGATGGATGTAAAAGATAAGGTATGGATTCACTTGAATACTTCACCTTACCCGATTCCTATGGTTAAGTTATTGGCCTCATGATTTATGTGGCATGATGGATTCTTATCATATCTTAATTAATTGTGAAGAGAAATTTATTTGAGATGTCTTTATATGCTAATGATATAGTAATAATAATTGAATAATAAGACACCAACTAGGAAACACAAAGACTTATTTATCTAGTAGGTTAAAGATGTAGATGCTAATAGGTACATACATCATATGAAGATCCAACATTCTTCCTCAACTTATGGGGTAAGTGTCATGTATCAGCTCTAGAGTACTCTAAAGATTCAAAATTGAAAACAATCTTAAAACTTGGAAACTCTTCAATTATATTTTAAACTATTTAGTGCTTATATAACCTTACAAATATAAATTTTCATATTGTCAAGTTGTGTTGAGGTAATTAAATTAGGTAACATAGATTATATAATTATCAAAAGTTATAGACTGATACACATGAAAATTATGTACATTTCATTGTACTTTTAGACAACATTCTCTTAATATAAGGATGTTATGTCTTCCCAAGTCTAGTAAATAATATTATTTATCACCTCATTATTTTGAAAATACATTAGAAAGAGAAAAAAATAAAAATAAAAATGATTAATCTAAGTTAGTAAAGCACCAAGGAAATTACCCTATGTCACCTTTCCTACACCACCTTGCATAGTAATTGAAACCTTGTGGTCATTTTGGCTTAAACACTTGTAATTTGTAAACATGATAGACAAATGGCACAAGTTATTCAGTTACAAGACATTAGCTAACCATACTCTAAGTCACCAGGAGATTTGTGCCACATGCCAAGTGACAGAGAATGGCGTAGGAGGGAAGTCGCTTCCACATCACTTATAAGTGAAACTGAACTATAGAAAAGACTACCATGTTCCAAATTTGGCACAACAATTATATCTGCGTCTGGGCAGCGGTCGGTACCCTTTCACTTCGTCCACCAGTGTTATTCAGAGAAGAGTTAAGCTGCAGTATGAGGAGTTCGTCCACTCCAATGCTACCAATTCACTTGCAAAGTTACAGATGATGAAGATGGTTAACAAGGGCTACAGAGATGTTAAAAAGGGTTACATTACAGAAATTTCAAAAGAACTCATGGTGGAAATACTGGGGAGACTTCCCTTGCAAAAACTTGCGCAAATCAAAATTGTTTGTAAGCTCTCCTGTTGCATGAGAAGGGGCCATGAATGGGTTGCTGTTGAAATTAATGTCGATTGTAGGCTCAACACTTACCAGGTGCACAAACTCTCATATGTTTGGGCTTCCCCCTATTCTTTCTTTTAGATTTTTATTCCTGAACTCATTGCAATGTGATGTTTCATATATATAGATACATGAATTTATATCATACTAGAAATGGAAACTAGATTTGTAGATTTATACTATAAAATAGGAATTGAAAATTAGATTGCAGATCCATAAAGGAATTAAATTTTAGGTTATCATAACTATAAGACCATTCCCTGGTCATCCAGCTCCCTAATAAAGCTACCATCCTATCCTGTTTTTAGCTTTGATATTCCTGTGGTTGCATTAATAATACTCACAAGCTTGCATTGCCTTGGTGTTGGATTACATTGTATTGAATTATGTATCTTCTCTGGTTTTTTTTTAACTGACAATTTTGGGCATGTCTTGTTTTGGTCTGTTATGAGCTTTTTTATTATTCTGCTAGCTTTTCTAGGGTGTCATTTGTTTGGTAGTTCTAAGATAGTTAGGTTCCTACTGTTTTTCACTATTAAGGTGTTTTATTAAGTTTTAGCCCTTGGGTTGTATTCTATCTGTTTTGGAAATTTTGAATTGTGATAAATGAAACTTGAGTAACTGTAACCCTTAAACAGAAGGTTGCATTGAACCCTGGTGCCATACATGCAAGTAGAGGCTGCAGCCTAAATTGTTTTGAAAGCTTAGGATATTGTGGTCCAACTTACATTTTCTTTTGACTGTGATTGTTTACTGTCGACAGTAGCTCTGGTAATAAGAAGGGATTGGTTTATCGGGTGGGATTATGATGATGTAATTTCTAGGTCTTCCTTGATGAAACAATAATTTAAATTTTTCCATAATGTTTTGCCTCTCATTCTATCACTAAGAGCTACAGTATTAGGTTATGTCCATCAGGATTACCATGATGCAATTTCTACAGGTTGATGTTGGGATTTTCAATCTATTTAAGTTCCATAAACCATTATGTTTAATGTAATGAGATGAGCTATGAGTTAAAACTGTATAGAAATAAAAGGAGACAATAATACATAGTATATCAAATTTATGCTTTTTTTTAGATTAAGATAAGTAGTTATAATAAAATAGCTAAAAAAAATTGCATTGGATTTCTCCCCTCTGATCATAATCCTTGTTGTATTTCTTTTCACTATATTTTTCTAGTTATGCTTTTCTTTGTCTATTTAGAGCCTTATGAATATAATTCAAGAGTTTTTGGAATAAATATGTTTCAATTTGAAAGTTATTTTTTTTTAAGATAATATGATCCATTAGGAAGATAAGAAGGAATTGGTGTTAGAAATATTAGATTATATTCTTGTTATAAATGTGATTTTTATTGAGAATTATTGTCTGAATTCTCATATTTACAATCCTCATTATGTTTTTTTTTTCCGTTATGTTACATGGTTACATTGATTCAATTAGTAATAAAATTCTATAGCTCTTGATTTAAAAATATAATTGCATTAGTATGGTTTTGATTGACTCAATAGTCGTTAGTTTTTTTTTTACAATAATCAAGTTACTATCCATTAGTAACACATGCTAGAGTGAATTGATTTGATTAATATTATATGATTCGTGTAGTTTTGAACTTATCTCAATTTTTTCTATTATAAAATATTACTTAAGGTATGGTTAAGATATAGACCTTTATAGTGAGACAATTGGAAAATCTTCCATTGATGTTAGTCCAACCATTATAATCAAGGTCCTATTGATAAAGAGTTCCTCATTAGAATTGTTATCATTATCATTGTATGTGTGGTTTTTCATTAGCATTTCATACTACAACTAATGTTATTGTACAATCTTGGTCATCCCTTTAATAGTCTATGAATTGTTTTTGATATTCATAAGATATCATTCTTGGTCAAGTTACTATCATCATGATAATATAGATTCCCCAACACCAATTAAGTCTTGCAAAATTTAATAGCCAATTTTAAATAATCCTATATGTGTACTTGGTAATAATCCTTATCTTGAAATTATGTTTTATATTTTTATAGTGTTGACTAGTGATCGTGTATTATGATTGAAATTGATGTCAAGACATCATTTGAATCTAGTGGTTATACCTATTGTTGGCCAACCAAGTATGTGATGGTTCAAGTTCAAGCTGGCAAACTACGAAGCCTTTGATTTCGCTACGTAGGCAAGGCCATCATGGATGAGCCCCTGAGGCATAGGTTTGACCCTTAGGTCCTATCCTTCCGTAACTACTTTGAAATTATTATTGATTATTTTTATCTTGATGGTGAAAGTAATGGAGTATCTATTTTTGTAGGTTTCTTGTGGGTACAAGTTATGGGAACCTAGTGGACTGCTAATCACCCTGTGAGATGAAGCAAAGGAAAAGATGGTAAGATATGGTCATCCATACCATTTGGTCAAATTAATAGAAATTTCACAATGATAGTTTATAGATAAACAATGAGAATATTACTTTTTGAAACACTTGGTGTAATGAAAGGTTGATATGCTTTAGTATGTTAGATGAATACTTCATTAGATTCTATCAATCTCTTGTGATATATTTAATTTATATAACATGTGACATGTTTTTCAGATTATAAATGTGTTAGTAGAACTAATTATTCCATCTTGATGTTGTGATTTCATGCCTCCTTTGAAATCCAACCATGATTTTCAAATCAATTTAATTATCGAACTAAGGATTATAATTTATTGGTTAAATTTTGTTATGCTTTTTATGAAGTACGTACATTAGAAACAAACTTTTGTGAGTTAGTCAAGTGTATGTGATCAAAATTAGGAAATTGTGTTGTGTCCTTAGCTGAGTTTTGGTAGTGTTTTGGGCATTACAAGGCTTCACCTTGTCTAAACATTTCTAGGTGCATGTTCTCCAAATTTGATTTAACACTTGTATGTATGAATCATTAATGGTAGGCACACCAAGGTTTACATTGATAAAATAAACTTGAGTACTATTTTTTATGAGGCAACAATAGATTTAGTGTTAAGGAATTAGGTGTGCCACCCTCTTCATGAGGAACGAGTCCCATGTGAATGGTGAGGATGTTAATTTTTTGTGTAATGATGGGTCACAGGTATTGGTTGTGGCTTTGGCATATGTTAACTTCTTGATAGAGTTGATCAAGATTTTGTTAAGATTATTTCAAAGTGAAGGGTGTTAAGTTCTTGGTGGAGTTGATCAAGGATTTTGTAAGCAATTTCAAAGTGAGTATCAAGATGGGAAATTTATTGCTCTAAGATTTTATTTAGATGAATGAATTCAAGTGCTTGTAATATCACTTTTTGTTGGATTTGTTGAGGAGTTTGAGTTTGTTCTTCCTAAATGGATTCAATAGTGGTTAAATATATCCCCAACTCCCTCAAAGTAATATATACCCAATTCTATCTAAGTCCTAAACACATGATGTAATATGCAAAGTATAATTAGGAGAGAAAAATATGACTAGAAACCTCTTTGACGACTTAGTTTGAATGTTTTACTTTTGATTAATTTCAGTTTGTGGATTAGATTTGATTTACATTTGTTTGTCGATATTTGATTGTTGAATGTGCAACTAAGTTTAGGATCTTTCTAACTCAAATGTAGAGGTCATACAAGTCATTTATTTTTTTTTAGTTTACAATTCTAAATGTTAAACTCAAAATACAAATGAGCAAATTGAAACAAATCTAATTTTAATTATAAATGTTTTAATTACTAAAGACCAAAATTAATAATGTTAAGCTAAATGATGAAATTAAATTAGTTTATTTTCATGTGTTTTCTATGCATTTTTATATGCAAACTATTTGAATCTATCTAATCCATTTTCTTGGAATAAACTATCAAAAGAAAAATAATATTTTGTCTTTTATATTTTAAAATAACTTGCATAAAAACCCTATTTTATCATTACAAATACATTCCAAATATTAAAAATAGAAAAACATTCTTTTCTTTTCCTTTTTAACTAATTACACTTTGAAGAAGAAGTATGAACATAATGTGAAGAACCTTGTTGGTTCTAACTCTGCCTCTGATGCTAAAACTGTATTGTTTTTGCGTTTTCTCTTGTTTTGATGGATTTTTGACAAATAATAAAGAAGTTGCTAGGCAAGAAAATATACTAAAACTAAATAAACAAGTAACTATGAAGTATCTACAATTATATTACGAATTTGGAAATTGCTACAAGTAAATCTTATTCAACAAAACATACCCAGAGGTCCTCAGCTTAATTAAATAAGAAACTTCTGGAACAAGCCAGACAATACAAAAAATTGGCAAATCAAATCGCCCAACTCCAGATACTGATTTCTCCATGTTGGAAACTGGATCAAATGACCTGATAGTGCTAGGCGTCCATGATGAAGCAACCATATGCCAGAAAAGAAACACGTTTCTAACTCCTTGTTCACACATCCCAACTAGAAACCCCATGCCATGCCTGGTGAATGGTACGACCAACAACATAAATCGTATGACTTGATTATTAATGTGAAAACTAATGAGAAATGAGTGCCTCCACTGGTAAGCCCCTTTCCTTATTGAAAATAGTAAATAAACTCAAAGGTAGATCTCTTGTAAGCACAAATAGACTCTAGAATGAAGCCCTCTTTGTAGCAATGATTCAGCCAGTCTTTCACAGCTTCAAGATTGTAGAACATTGAAGAATTGCCGCTCTCCAATGGTGAAAATTACTAAAATCCTTGTCTCGGGCACAAACTCTAAGAAGCCAAGAAAACAATGTCAAATGATCAATGATAATGAGGTCGACTTGTCTTGCTTCCTTTATTCTCCTCAAAAGGAACGATTCCCAAAAAGGAACGAAATCCTCTTGAATAGGCTTTAATAAATTTAAAATATATTTAATACACTTTATACTCTTTTAAAATAAATCATTTCACTTGAGCGTACCTTTTTGTTTTACCTTCTAAATTCACTTCATTAAATTTAAGTGGCTCACTTTTATAAAGTTAAAATATAACTTTATAATATCCATTTTAATAATTAAATATAACTTAACCACTTAAATATTAATATCGAGCCCTCAATACTCAATATTTTGATGTGTCGTCTGAAGTTGGGGTCAACACTGTATAACCCCCACGTGTCTAGAAGCCCAGACTAAATATAGCATCATTGCTAAATTGACTTACTATAAATAGTAAGTCCCTCAAACTAAGCCAAACACTGATCTGCAAAGGCCTAGAACTGAACCCAATACTAAACTGAGGAAATGGAGTGACAACAACCTCCATAAATTGTCGTCGAGACCCTCTATCCAAAAATATTAGCCTACAAGGATCCAAGTAATAGGCTAACCCATCTATAACTGATACTAACTCGAGTGATTACATTACAGTCTGCCCTCCCCGAATTTGCTTTTCCTCAAGCAAACTCAATGTTGGATGCTGTAAAATGCTCTCACTCTCCTAAGTAGCATCCTCTATCGGCAAACCTCTTCACTTAACCAAATGTTCCTTGATAACCTGTCTCTAAAGATGACACTTTCGGGTATGTGTAGGATCATCATGGAAAAATAGGCCCTTAAGTGGCAAAAAATCAAAAATCGAGTTAGGCAACTTAGTAAAAATTTGAATAAGTTATCTATATTATTTCAAAAATATGTAACAATAGAATCTATAGAAAATTGAATGTAGTTTCTAAACTACTAGGTTTCTTTAAACAAAAAAATCTATTTGGTGAAAATTTGAAATTTCAATGCGGTGGTACTTAAATTTCAGGGAAAAAATAAGAAGTAGGTGTCTGTCTAACCACCCTAACCACAATAAAATGATAATAATATTTTAGATATAAGTAGAGGACTCATGCCCAGATGTGATGCATATTTTTTTGTAATTGTTTTCCAAGTAAAAATTAATTATGAATTTTGTATTACAAATTTATTAAAAATGAAAAAATTGTATGTCGACCACCTTAACTTGGTCAAAACTTCATGAAATTCAATTTTTCTTTTTTTAATCCTATAGTATATGAAGAATAGAATCGACACATGCTTTGGATTCAAAAATGTGATATCATTTGAAAGCTATAGATGTTTTTCAATCAACCTATCAATTGGGACTTTTGTCATAATTTGAATAGAAAATAAATAATATTTACTTATTAAATTCAAAGTAAATCATAATTTATATCGATGGAAAGTTGAGAATCTCCTTTAAAACCCTTTTTGTTTCATCAATTTTGGGTAAAAAATAGTCATTAGCCACAAACCCATCATATTGCCACTTTTGGCCCATCATGATCCGCACATACCCACTCTTTGGAATCCAAGATGGCCTCAGGTACTAATATCAACTTCCCCTCATCACCCAAGGGTGGTAGGTCTGAAGAAGGAACTATATGTTGTCCCAATGCCTTCTTGAGGCATGACACATGGAACACATTGTGCACCTTACTGTCTTCCAGTCAATCTAACTCGTAAGCCACCTCACCAATTCGCCTGATAATAGCGTGGCTTGAGTTTCTCCATGCCCCTCTTCCTAAGAGTGGATTGTCTATAGGGTTGCAACATCAAATACACCATATCCCTGATCTTAAATGATCTCTCAACCCTCCTCTAATTAGCATATTACTTTTGTTGATTTTGAGCCTTCTGAATGTTTTCACAAAGGGCTCTCATGATATCTTGGTTCTCCTGTAATAGATCCCCAACACTAGGTACTTTGCAATCGCTCAACAATAAATCAAGGAAATTAGGCGCATCATAGCCATACAAAGCTTTGAAAGGTGTCATCCAGATAGTCATATGGTGAGTGGAATTATAGCAGTACTCACAAAGATGCAACCACTTCACCCAAGCCTTCTGCTGCCCAAAAATGTAGTTCCGCAGGTATCCCTCCACCCATTTTTTGATAATCTATGTCTACCCATCAGCCTAGGGGTGGTAGCTAGTGCTCAGAGCAAGCTTTGTCCCGCATAGTTTGAATAACTCCTGCCAAAAGTGACCCATGAACCTACTGTCTCTGTCACTAACAATACTCAAAGGTAACCCATGAAATTTGAACACCTCACAAAAGAATAGATCTACTACCTGTGTAGTTGAATAGGTAGTGGTGATTGGGAAGAAATGTACATACTTGGTCAACCGATCTAATACCACAAAAATATTGTCTCTCCCTTGAGCTTTCGACAAGCCCGTAATAAAATGCATAGACAAGCATTCCCACTTCCTCTCAGGAATAAGAAGTGGTTGAAGCAACCCAGCAGGGTAAGTATGCTCTTGCTTGTTCTGTTGACAAACAGAGCACTCCCTGACATAATGAAGAACATCAGATTTGAGACCCTTCCAAGTGAATCTCTCTCATACTTGCCTATAGGTCTTAAAGTATCTGGGATGACCAACAATGGCTGAATTGTGGAAAGTCCTCAACACCTTGTTCCTCACATCTGAACCCAAGACTAAGAATATTCTCTCTTTGTAAATGATGAGGTCATTCACAAGAGAGTACCTATTATCATGTACTATCCCATCAATAATACCAGAAGCCCACGTATTCTTGGCATACTTTTCTATGATCAAGTGAATCCAATCCTCTGAAATCTCTGCCATGGAGCTCAAATGGGGACAACAAGATAAGGCATTAGCAACAATGTTCTAAGTCCCTTTGACATAGGAGATGTCAAAATCATAAGACTGTAACTTGCTGACCCATTTTTGTTGACATTCATTTAGATCTTGTTGTCCAAGGAAATGCCTTGAGCTATTATGATCAGTTTTGACACAAAACTTACTGCCAACTAGGTATTGCCTCAACTTGGCCATTGCATGCATGATGGCCAACATTTTCTTGTTGTATATAGTGTAGCTCCTCTCAAGACCCCTTAGCTTCCTGCTCTCGAAAGCTATCAGGTGATGGTCCTGCATAATCACTGCACCAATACCCTCTCCACAAGCATCACAATGAAGCTCAAAAGGCTTCGTGAAATCTAGAAAAGCTAGAACTGGACATGTAGTCATCAACTATTTGAACTTCTCGAAACACTCTTGTGCCTGAGGTGTCCAAACAAATGCTCCCTTCTTAGTCAAATCTGTAAGTGGTGCAACATGCCACGAGAATCCACTAAAAATTTGACAATAGAAGGCGTATAACCCCTCAAATCCCCTAATCTGAGTCAAAGTCTCAAGAGTAGGCCAATCAATAAAGGCACGAACCTTATTAGGATCCATGCGAACTCCCTCTCCACTAATTATGTGACCCAAATATAGAATCTCTACCATGCCCAACACACACTTGGACTCCTTGGCGTACAAGGACTCCCTATCAAGTATGCCCGAAACAGTATCTAGGTGAACCATGTGATCCTCCCAAGATCTACTATAAACCAAAATGTCGTCAAAGAATACCAAAACAAATCTCCTCAACTGAGAGTGGAAGACCCTGTTCATAGTGGACTGAAAAGTAGCTGGAGCGTTGGTTAAGCCAAAGGGCATAACCAAAAAATCATAGTGTCCACAATGACATATAAATGCAGTCTTCTCAACATCTTTCTCTCTAACTCTAATCTGGTGATACCCTGTCCTCAAGTCTATCTTAGAGAAGTAACAAACTCCATGTAGCTCATCTATCAACCCGTCGATGAGAGGAATGGGATACCTATTCTTAATTGTCCTCTTGTTCAACATTTGGTAATCAATGCACATCCTGAGTGTACCATCTTTCTTCTTCACCAAAACAATTTATGCAACGAAAGGAGACTTACTCAGCCTTATATGTCCCATAGCAAGCAGTTCCTTGATAGTTTTCTCAATCTCATCCTACAAACGCTTTGGGTGTCGGTAAGGTGTAATCATAATGGGCTCGGTTCCCTCTTCCAACTCAATGATGTGCTCTATACCTCTATCAAGAGGTCTACCATGTGGTATGTCACCGAACACCTTTGTATGCTTAACTCTGAGCTCCTAAACATCTAGATGATAGAGTGTTTTGTGTTGCTCCTCATACGAAGGCATCAACTTACACTTTGTTTCCCACTCTACCATGTCATGTCTAATAAGTCTCTCCATTCTCATGAGAGTGATTACCTTCAAGTTGTTGTCCTTAATGGCCTTAAGTACATGATTAGTCTCGTCAACCTTGAATTTCATTTCCATATCTCTAAGGTTGAGTGTAAATTCTTCAATTGCATGAAGCCACTTCATGCCAAGGACCACATCAATGCCTCCCATATTAACCACATAAAAATCTACTTTAAACTCATAGTTATTGAGTTTCATAGGAAGATCCAAAATCATTCTCTCACATTTGAGAGTGTAACCATCAGCAACTTTTACCCTTATCCCTTCAAACTCCTGAGTTTGAATTCCACACTTTTCCACTAACCATGCATCTATGAAATTGTGAGTTGCACCTGTATCAAGCAAAGAAATGACTCTTTGACCAGCCAAGAGTCCACGTAACCTAAAGGATCCTTCCCTTTGCATGCTAGACATATGAGCTTCCTGTAGCTCCATTTCTCCTTCATTTTCAACTTCAATTTCTGAGTTTTCAGTCCCTGAATCCTCTTGATCAGCTTGCTGGTTTGTTATATCAGTCATGTTTTCACCCTCATAAAACCACTCCATATGCCTATTTTGACCCTTAGGATTAATAGGACAATCATGGTTTAGATCATAAGGACCCTTGCAATAAAAACACAACTTCCTCCTACACAAATCATTAATTGTTTCCCTATCCAAAGGGGCTGCAAATTTCTTCTTTTGATCAACATTTTCTAATTTATTTGGATCTGATTTGTTGTCTTTATAGGATGAAGATGGATTTGAGTTGAACTTACTACGTGGAGTTGTAAGTTCCATACTACGAGCTTTCCTCATAGCTTCTTGCAAGGTAGGGAGATCAAAAGCCTTGATCCAACCCTTCATAGGCTCATAAAGACCCTCTACAAATAATATGACCAGCCTCTTCTCTGAGATACCTGTAAACATGACTGAAAGCTTTTGAAATTCACCAATGTAAGATTCCAAACTTCCCATTTGTTTCAGTTGAGCTAGATCTCTGAAATACAACTCTGGATCTCTTTTGTCAAAACGCTCAACTAACCTGTCAGTGAACTCCTGATATGAATTGATACGATCATGCTGCAAGGTAACCATCCCATGGTGCCACCAGTCATGGCTACCCCATCCAAATGCAAAGTTGAGAACTTAATGGCATCTTCTTCTGCCATAGGACGTAGGGTCAAGAAAGTGTCCAACTTGCTAACCCAGGCTCTGGCTATAACCCTACCACTTCCATCAAAAGTGGAGAGTGTGAGCTTGTTGGTTGCATGTCTAAGATCATTATTTTTATTCCTTGGTCTCATGTTAGTCTTGTTCATGTTATGCTCTCTTTTCTGACTCATGAACTTGTCAAAGTTAAGATTATCCTTAACTCTCTATGGTAATGCTTCCCACTCATCATGTAGTGTCATCACGTTATCTGCAAAGACCACATCACCTTCCCCCTCATCCATGTTCCCCTCTTCAAGTTCATGTCTCACAAATGTAGGGCGTGTAGGCCTATCATAGGTGTATGCGGGTGTTACTCTCATCTATGGGGCTCCATCAACACTACCATCCTCCTCCTAGTCCTGATTCAATCTCCTAGGAATGGTCAAATGTTGAATGGTTGTACTAAGCTGCTGCAACACATTTTCTACCTATTCATGCCTAGCTACAAGACCCCTCAGAATGTCTTTGGCTTCTCTATCTTCATTGTTACCATGGTTTCTAGGTGGCTCACCATCGTCCCTGTCTCCCATGATTTCAAATGGTGTCTCCACGAACTGTAATTATAATGGTATGTCCTCAAACTGGTTTCGTTGTAACCCAAGTCTCTTGCGTGAGTAATACTTGTGAGGTCCAACCTGATGGGGCCGCATATGAATTTCTAACTCTCCAAGATGGTAGGATCAAAGCTCTGATACCACTATGAAGAACCCTACTAGTTCTAACTCTGCCTCTGATGCTTAAAACTGTATTGTTTTTGCATTTTCTCTTGTTTTGATGGATTTTTGACAAATAATAAAGAAGTTGCCAGGCAAGAAAATATACTAAAACTGAATAAACAAGTAACTATGGAGTAACCACAATTATATTATGAATATGGAAATTGCTACAAGTAAATCTTATTCAACAAAACATACTCAGAAGTCCTCAGCTTAATTAAATAAGAAACTTCTGGAACAAGCCAGGCAATACAAAAAATTGGCAAATCAAATCGCCCAACTCCAGATACTAATTTCTCCACGCTGGAAACTGGATCAAATGACCTGATAGTGTTAGGCGTCCATGATGAAGCAACCAAATGCCAGAAAAGAAAGGTGTTTCTACCTTCTTGTTCACGCGTCCCAGCTAGAAAACCCACACCATGCTTGGTGAATGGTATGACTAGCAACATAAATCATATGACCTGATTATTGATGTGAAAATTGATGAGAAATGAGCACCTCCACTGGTAAGCCCCTTTCCTTATTGAAAATTGTAAATAAACTCAAAGGTGGATCTCCTGTAAGCACAAATAGACTCTAGAATGAAGCCCTCTTTGTAGCAATGATTCAGCCAGTCTTTCACAACTTCAAGATTGTAGACCACTGAAGAATTGTCACTCTCCAATGGTGAAAATTGTTGAAACCCTTGTCTCAGGCACAAACCCCAAGAAGCCAAGAAAACAATGTCAAATGATCAATGATAATGAGGTCGACTTGTCTTGCTTCCTTTATTCTCCTCAAAAGGCATGATTCCCAATAAGGCACGACTTCCTCTTGAATAGGCTTTAATACATTTAAAATGTATTTAATGCACTTTATACTATTTAAAAAATAAATCATTTCACTTGAGCGTGCCTTTTTGTTTTACCTTCTAATTCCACTTTATTAAATTTAAGTGGCTCACTTTTATTAAGTTAAAATATAACTTTATAATATCCCTTTTAATAATTAAATATAACTTAACCACTTAAATATTAATATCTCCCTCAATACTTAGTATTTTGACGTGTCGTCTGAAGCTGGGGTCAACACTGTATAACCCCCATGTGTCCAGGTGCCCGAACTAAAAATATCATCACTGCCAGATTGACTTACTATAAATAATAAGTCCCTCAAACTAAGCCAAACACTGATCTGCAAAGGCCTGGAACTGAACCCAATACTGAACTGAGGAAATGGAGTGACAACAACCTCCATAAACTGTCACCAAGACCCTCTATCCAAACATATTAGCCTACGAGGATCCAAGTAATAGGCTAACCCATCTATAACTGATATTGACTAGAGTGGGGACATTACACATAAATATATGAAAGAAGCTAGTGATCAAACAATTTTAACTCTTTTATTTTATTTTGCTCCAATTGAAATGTCATTTTTATGAACTGAAATAAAAGACAAATATTTGTTGATTTTTATGACAATGCTAATAAAAGAATGCTTTTGTTCTTATTTAGTGTATATTATTTGTTGGATTATTGAATTGTTTGAAGAGAAATTAGTTGCATGTTAATTTTGTATGCTTCATTTTGTGGGTCTTTGGAGACAAAGTATTATTGTTTTGGTCAATGAAATGACAAAGAAATGAACTAATGCAATCAAATAAACTAAATATAATTTTAATCTAAACTTACAAATATGTTGCAATTTCAAAGTGATGATATATCTACTCTAACAACTATTCTCTATTCTATGAAAATAAATACATAATATAAAACAACTATAAAGGAAATCCTACTCCTAGATAAATGAAAATCCTAGATGTAGAAGTGTGATGTTGATGGTGTAGTGGTCCTTAGAGACCTAGCTTTATAGTATCTTTTGTCCTCTCTACTATAGATTCTCCATTTTACAAAGACAAAGTTCGAAAAAATAAAGCAGACATATTTGAGAACTAAGAAAAAATAAAGTTGGTGTCAAAGATTAAAAATATTGGAAGTTGTTCTCTATAATATTGATAAATATAATTGATCAAAAGATCTTGTAGACTATATGGATGCGTTCCATAGTGGTAGACATTATAGAAAGCTTGTTCAAAACTTGAAAATTTAGTATGACTCCTCAACGTGAAGAATGAAGCTATTGTTGTTCATCAATGGTGGAAGACATAAACAATTGTTTATCCAAAATAAATCACTAAAAGGTCCTTCAAAAATATTTTCCCCAACTATAAATAAAAGGGCGATCCATAAATAGTAAAGATAATTGAAGTTATCCTATGTTCAAAACATTCAATCATAAATTGATTTAGAGTTTTTAAGCCAAAATTAGTGCAAGAAAGACACACACAAAAATAATGAGGGCAAAATGATGGTCAAAATAACCTATTTTTCTAGTCATAGAATCCCTAAACAATTATCTATTTAGAAAGGGGAGATCCTATCAATTAACAATGAAAAAAAGTCAAAATCAACAAAGCACAAACACTTGTAAATGATCAATAAACATAAAATAAAAGGTGAGGGTGGTCATATAAGTTGACTTAGTACTTCAATTATATTCGCATTAATTAAGAATAAGTTTTATTCATGGCATTGGAGTTGTGTGTTAGACCATCAAATCATTATTAAACATTCCATGTATACCTATCCATTTTTAAATACTTGCAACTTATAATTCTATTCCACTTAATTCTTTATATTAATGTAATATATCTTTTAGAAAACAATACAATAAACATATTTATTAAAAACAATATTACAACCAACTTTACATTTATTATTTTATTTAAAATGAGCCAAAAACAACTTACATTTTTTCAAGTTGCCTAAAGAACTTTAATTCCAAACAAAATACTCATTTTCATGATAGATTGCAATACCTAGGTGATGTGATTACATTACCCAAAAAAAACACACAATATTTCTTTAAAAAGCTTGTGTTCTACCCCAGAGTTGTTGGACCATTATGAAATTATAGAATTTTTGTGTATCCGTAGATGAACTCAATCCATAAGCAAATCTCGAATTCCTTTCCCTTGGCAATGTTGCGAACTCGATTAACTACCCTACCGTTAGTTATCAAATCCACCTTCTTTGGACAAATTTAAACACTATATATCCGAAAAATTCAAATCTAGAGCAGGATTTCAAATTTTCGAAGACATATGCATGCAGCCTGATTACAACTACGTAACAACATCAAGAATTGAGCTCACCCACACAGTGTGATGGACAGAGCAGGTGATCAAGAGAACATGATGAACACCCAGTTGCATGAAGATGCTCAGGAACATCCCAATTCTATGGAAGATCGAACTCTTGCTCTCCTACATGATTCCAAGATCGATCAAGGTATCGATCTATCAAGAATTCTTGCTTCTCTTTGCATTGGCCTCAGATGCACTGCCTTGCTTCTTTTCATGACAATAAAGATATTTACATGCACCCACAAAGTTTTTTTCACTGAATTTGATACCAACTAGCATTTTGTCTTGAAATTTTTAGAGCTGGATTTTTTATGACGGCCTCTGCTGACATTTGCGTATGAAATCTGCCTTAAATATTTGTAACTCAATTGATAAAATTTGAAATGGGTGCAGAGATTCAGGAGGTAAAAGAGAAGAAGAAAGGAGGACGCAAGCACAAAGCAAAATGGCTGAAAAGGCCCATGGCATTGTCAGATGTAATTGAGGAGCTGTATGAGAAGGATTTACGAGAAAATGCCCTCAGATGCCTCAGCAATCATCTCAATGAGGTTCGTTCAATGTGGGCATGTATTGTTTCCCTCTCTTTGCTGTTGGGAAATACCGAATTAGTGTAGGAAATGCCAGAATATGTATCAACTCTGTACCCAATTGGGTTGAGTTAGTATAAAGTACGTCAGAGTATGCATAATCTTGTACCCAATTGCCTAATGGTATATGGTCAGTGAGGTTGCAGCTTCAATTCCAATCTATTGGAATTTTCAAGTCCAAGGTGGAAATGCTAAGTTCTGTGCACTCTAGATAAAAACATTTTAGGACATACCGAAAACCAGACAAGAGTGCTGCACATAAGTGCTTTGCTTCACCACCATCAAATCCATATCACAGAAATACTGTAGTAATAATTTAGGATCCTCTCAAGGAGTAATGATTTTGAGTTTGTAAGGTTCCCGGGTTCAAAATCTAAGCCATGTTTATTAGGTGACCCAGGTTCAGAAATTAGCTGGGAACATATTCTCTGGCAGGGAATATGTGATGCTTGCCCAAGGCCAAGTGATTCTGGTGACCAGAGATTACACCTGTGAGCTGACCATGGGAGGAATCGTATCATCTCTGAAAACCTAAAAGCCCAAGAGTCTAGCTTCTAGCCTAGCAAGAGGATTTGCTCTACACAGTCCGGCATTGGTTCAAAGGCTTGGGATTAGGATTCAGGGCTGCTTCAAATTTGGGTTTAGGCTTAGGGAACATTTGAATATTTTTTTATTTCTTCTAATTTGTCCTAAGAGGCAAGCTATTCACAGACTCTATAAGTGTGTGAAATTGGATTATCGTTGATGTGCTCTTGAGCCACTCTACTGACTAGCAATGCACCATTTATTTCAAGAACATGATGATGTTGCTTTTGATTACCCTGTTTTTACTTATTATGTGGAAGGAGAGACACCCATTACTTTTCTGTCTTTCAGCTATCCTGAGAAGTCCTTATGAATTTTAAGAGACATTTCAAGGAGATCATTTTTTTGTCTATTGTTTATTCCAATGTAGCTGCGTAGTTGTTGTAGAAATACAGTTTAAACTCACATATTTCAGATGAAAAACATTTTGAGGTAATGTATTATTATTTACCATAGCTGCGCAACCATGGTAGCAATAATGTTTAGACAGTTGGTGGTTTCAGAGGAAATATATTTAAGTCAAAGCATCATCATATTTTTACTGTGGTTGCATAGGTATTGTTTCATCTCATCTGTTTACCGTGGTTGCATAGGTATTGTATCAATAAATTGACCTTGGGAGGAAAAGGTTTATAAAACGTTTTTTCCCAAACCACTTTAAACAGCCCTTTTGGCAGTTGACAGGATGGGGATAAACTTGAATCTCTGCATTAAATTTTGAACTAAAAAGTACACCAGCTTCTTAGAATGAATGGATTTGTAAAGACAGCTGAGCTCATACTACACGTTGCCATCTGCATTATGAAGGATCTGTTTTCTCTCTTACTGTTGTACATGATTTTCAACCATATTCTTGTTAATCATTCTTTATACTTATTTTTCTTTCCAAGAAAGACATCTTATTTTATACCAAATAACAAGAGACAGAGCACAGCTGAACAGTAAAGTAAAATGGAAAATCTCACCAGGGTAGCATGAAAATCAGCCTACCTCGGTTCACCTGTCAGAGTGCATCTTGACATGGCATGAGTGGAGCAGAAGGGAAGATGAGATGCAGAGGACCGGAATGTGGGATCCATGCAACAGGCAGAGATGGGTGAGACAGTGCAGAAGCAGTTAGATAATTATAGTCCGGAGTCAGCACACAGCTGATGGACTTAGAAGGAAAACTTAAGAACTTAAGGGAACAACTTTCAATTTGAGAAATTCAGTTGTAGTCATGAAGAGCAGGCTAGGAAGAGGGAAACAGTTGCTTCCAATAAGGCAGCTCAGGTGGCGTCAGAGCTAGCCAAGAGCAAGAACACAGAAGTAGGGCTACAAAAGGAAAGCCAAGAAATGGTTGAATAGAGGTAGAAATCGAAAAGAAGATGGGAGTGGATAATGTAAGGATGGAAAAGATTCATTCCGATAACACATTAACAGAGATAGAGTTGTACTTCTCATAACATGAATTGGATCATCAAGAAGGAACTTCAGCATCAACGTCTCTTGCTCAAACTCTTTGAGTTTGACAACCACCAGTTCCAATACATTGCAGTTTTCCCTTCCAGAATTAGAGAGACAAAAGTATCTGGAGTGACATTACATCACCTCCTAGTTCCCAGCGTGGTATTCACCAAGTTTAACAACTTAATTTAAGGGTGGATAAATGTAGCAGGCCAATAGAAAGATGTAATCAGTCATGAATAAGATGTACTTAAAGAGCACATGTTATGAGGGGTGCACATGTATGCGTTTTTAATGTTTTTGACTAGGGAACACCAAGTGGTGTGGTTGTTCTCCTCTACAATTAGTGGGTTTCCTTGTACTTGGGTATAGGATCATGACTGTTCTTGGGAGATCAACAAGGAGAGATGTATCCTTGATCTAGGTGATATCTTGCATATTGGTGTCTATCTTGTCATGGATCTCTGTTTTTTTAACTGATAAAGAGTAAATAAATTAGAAAGCATACTAGTAAAAGAGCCCCATATTTAGAGGTTTATGAGAAAAAAATCTGGGTAGATTATGAACATCCAGGAGGACCGAGTAGTTAAGACATAAATAGAAAACCAAGAGAAGCAGAAACAAAACTAAGAAGGCCTGAAATGTAGTAGATTACATAATATATTTTTTTCAACATTAAATACTTAAGGTGAAGATCATGGTTTTTAGCATAGAAAGGACTATCTTTATAAACTGGGATGTGCATATGTACCATGGAGTTATGATGGTACCTCATCAGGCCTTGTAGCTGAGACCCATCCATGCATCCATCATTGCATTAACCATTAGGTTTTTAGCTTTTCCCTAATTTATACTTAAGGGAGGGAGTACTGTTATCTGACGATTATGGGCTACAGCATTTCTTCTATCCAGCTATTAAGCATTCTAATTCCAACCAGCAGCAACTCCTTCCGCTTGTTGTGGATCTCTGTTAATCACAAATATGATAAGTTTTCAATTTTCTGAATGAATTTTTGTCTTGTTTCTCAATACATGACTGAAATAAATTTAATCACGTGCAATGGTTTTGATAGCAAATTACTCTATTGGTGAACTGGCTAGATTCACCCAACTTCGTCTTCCCACTCAATAATTGAAAGCTGTTTGTTAATTTTTTTTCAAAATACCTTCAGCCTTTCTAGGACCACTGGTGCCTTAACTGATGGTAGGGTCTAAGGCACTTTGTTGGAAAAATTAATCTTCTCAATGTGGTGAGTGGAAAAACTAACAGTTTTGCAGAATGTGGTGAGGATCACACCAAATTCTGCAAGTCACTCTTTATTTTCTCAATTCTCCTCATATTGACACTATTTACCTCATCTTCTATTTGAAAGCTAATTATGGGCAGCTAACCTCGTTTCTTGGTGTGTCTGGGAACTTTTTCTACAATTGTTGGCACTCAAGATCATCTACCTCAAGGTCATCTGTATCAACCATGTCTTCCTTTGATTATATCAAGAATTATGTATTCTGTTTCTTCTACTCGGCATCAATCTGTACATTTGTGGTGTTTTTATCTGATCCTGTGCAGGCATATCTGAAAATGGTTGGCTTGTTATCAAATACAATGTCCTATGGCATTCCCAACTTTCCAAATACAAGGAATATAAATAAATTGCCATGGAGAAATACTGGACATTCTGGTTCTGAATCCCTTGAAGATTTTCTTTAACTTTTTCTGGATAAATATTTTCCAAATTTGTAACAGACATCATCCAAAATTCCATGGATATAAGCCATACACTACATAGGGACTTCATATGATATTTCCACACAGGACAGTTGGATCATTCCAAACTCAACTCCCACCTCTAACCTATCATGCCTGAAAGGGGCAATATTGTTTCTGTGAACTCTTGCTTTCATCTCATAGCAATCCTCTTGCAAGAATTATTCTGTAACAAAAATTGATTACTGCTCTAATGGTAACAAAACCTGGTTAGATTCTTGCTAGTATTTGGAAATCCAAATAGCCTATGAAAATCCTTTGGCTCCAATGAAATTGTCACTCTTCTCCACTGTCCTAGTTCAGTATTTGTATTTTGTTACTTTGGTTTGTACTTCACCGCAAGAAATATTTATTAAGTGGTTCAGTGAGGAATTGAGGATTACAACATAGAGATATTAAGGATAGAACCTAAATTAGTTAAGTATTCCTTGATGTTATTGTACCAAGTTATGCCAACTGGTTGAAACGTAAAAAAAGTGATGAGATTGAGCTATTATCCTGATCGAGGAAATTTTATTCCTTCAATCTTCTTCCTAGATTCTGATAACCACAGTTGTTGGAAGGAATCATAAAGTATATACCTGCTGTTTACCAAAAAACTGAGATTAAGGATACATTCAACATAAATATTTTCTCAACCTTATAAGCTAAGTCAACCATGACATCTAGAAATCAAAACTCTATTTGATCTGTGTATATATAGAAATTGCTTGGGAAAAAGAAGCTATTCATTCAAGGACTCCCTTATTATCTCTTGGTGGTCCTCTTAATTAACTCATTTTATTTTTCCCAGGCTAGTATTGTAGAGGAATATTTTTTGTGTGTTTGAATTTTAACAATACTTAATATTTTTCAGAGGAGAGAGCAAGAACCTGACAAATACAGCAAGGCAGGTTTCTTTATTTATCATGCATGCGGCATCATGGCCATTTTGTTACAGGTACCAATCATTCAAAAATTTGTGTAGGAAGGTATAAAGATCATTACCTTCTTGTAGAAGAGGACTCCTAATATAAATTTGTTAATCTCGATGTTGTTATTCACTGGTTTTGTAGGAAGTATTGAGCGCATTTGGCAAAATGGAAGCAGGTGATTTGAACATCAGAGGCTCAAAAAGGCTAGCAAATGTCTTGACATTGTTTCAGGTGATATTTTCCTTCCTTATGCTATACTAAACTTTCTATTTATAAAAATATCAATACTGAAAATGTGCAATTTATTGTTCAAAAGTTCGAGAAAGAAAGAGAGGTTGGTTTCAATTTGCATGCCTGTCTTCCTTGCTTTAGTTTTTGTCATATTGTTAAGCAATATTGTGGTGGGATTTTTAATTTTTCTTGCATTTATCATAGAAGCTTTTAGGGTTTCTTTCCAATAGGGTGGTTGCCTCTATTAATGGCAGCCAAGCCTTTCTCTTCAGTTGTCAATATTAAAGTGATAGGAATAGGAGGGAGCAATGGCAACCTTCAAAGAAAAATCCTTGCAAGGTTGTCCCCAAGGTGTTCCACAAGGTATGTTTTCTGCTAACACTTCCGATGCTATTCTTCTAGATCCTCAATTTTGTAATGCTTGCAAATGGTTCAAGTGGTTTACTCTAATTGGCTACTTTATAGGCCACATACCATCTTTGTAGTTGGGTTAACGCTACATGGGTTCTACATGGGGTTAAGTAGGATGCCATCTAGAATTTAACCAAAGGGTTTGGAGGTGACACACCTAGAAAGGTCTAGGGAAGCCTTCATGGCACATGTCATTTTTTATAATTTTATTATTTTTAATTGTCTTCAAAAATTCCTACAAACCCTTCATAAAACTCTTGACTTTCATTCTTTTATGTTCAAACATTTTCAAGATTGTATGCTTTTTTTCTTGATTTTCATAGACTTGGTTGAGTCTACTCGTTGGGACTCATCAAGTCTAGTGAGTCTAGTAGACTCAAGGAGTATAACGAAACTTGTTAAGTACCAAGGTCATGAGTCTCCAAGCCTCGATTTAGTCTACTCAGCTTGGGCCTCACCCAGTCTCAACAAGTCTTGTAACTATGGTTCATACTTCTCAACAAGAGGGAGGTAGATGTCCATGCAATCCTCCCAAGGAAGTATATGAAGGGGAATATGTTCTTGAAAAATGGCAAATGTAGTTTGGAGCATTCTCTCTTAAATATTAGAGTTAATTTATGTAGGAAAACTTTTTTTCTTTGCAACCATTGGATTTTGAGGAAGTGTTTTAGATCCCCTTTCTTCATGAATTTCATCTCATGGAATGTGAGAATTCTAATGGACCTAAATTGGAAATTCATGATGTAGGATTTTTGACAAAGGCTTATCCCACTAGGCATTCTTAATCTTTAGAAGATCAAGGTTCTTGGGTTTTTGCTTTCAGTTGTGTGCCATGTCATCTAGCCAAGTAGTATCTATTTCAACGGTAATCATGAGCAAGGTCTAGGTGGTGTGGTAACTTTTGTTGATGCCAAATGGCATTTCCACTATGATACCCATGGTTGTGACCTATCTAATAGAGCTATGTGAGTCCTCTTCAACATAGATCCCAAATCCTTTAGTTATGTCAATATATGCCTTGAATAATGTAGTCTAAAGGGTTCTTTGGTGATTTCTTGTAGATGAATTATCATTAGCTTAATGGGTTTTTGATGGCTATTTTAACTTGGTTGAGGTGGCATATGACAAGCAAGTCCACTTACCCATGACCATGAAATGGGAAACTACCGAAAGAGAGACACAGTTCTACAAGAACTATAAATTGGGCCTTTATGACCCAATCTTGGCCACCAAACCACATTTGCCATTTGGTGGACATGGTCCAACTTGCATAGTGGTTTTGAAAAAAACATTAAGCAGTTTGATAATGCTATGATGTTGGTACTTGGTGCAACTATACTTCTCTTTTTCTAGTTGCTATTCACTTAAAAGTGGAACCCCTATTGGATTGTCTTTTTTCCAATCACTCACCAGTCCATTTTAAAAATGAATGGGTTCTTCAAACACCAAAGATTGAAAAGACTCAATTTTATTTGAACATGTCATTGCTCCATAATAAGTCCACATAGGCCCATGCTTAACATGTTTGGAAATCGATGCCACATTTGAAATAATATCAATATTGGGTAGACTAAATGGTGGTTTGACACCACCACATGTAAAACCTATTTCTTGAGAATATTTGGTCATCAGCTCACAAGGACACACTGTAAGTCCTATGTGGCTATGTCCTTAGAGCTCAATTGGTTAACCACTCAACTTGAAGTGAAACCTTTTTGCAAACCCTTCCCAATTTAAGTGGCTAAGAAAGTGCCACCTTGTGCAGATGGTTGATTCCTATGCTTCCCAACGAGCTTAGATCAAAGCTAGACTTCACTAATTAAAAGTTGGTGATCATGTCCCCAAAGGATTTCTTCAATCTCTACAGTCTAAAATTCTATTAAAAATAACAAGTGTGCCAAAGAATTCAAACAATGCTTATCTGTTCTTCTTGATGTCTTGCATGCCTTTGTCTAGCATAATAACAAGGTCTTCCAAGCTCAAGCATCTTCTATAGAAAGGAAAGGGTGCTTAAAACCTACCTAGATGTGGTCCCTTGTAGGACTATTGCAAACCAAGTTGCATTTGGCTATGTTATCCTTTTAAACTAAGTTACCGATTCTTTTGGATTCGGGTATACGAGAATCGGTATGGGATTCGGCAAAAAAAAATTTTGGGGTTGGGCACGGCAATACAAAAAACATATAAAAATCAGAAATATATACATATTTGCAGCAGTAATTAAGTTCAGAATACACCACCATATTAATAGTCTAATAACATAGCAAAAATACATCACCACTTTCATAGTCAAATATTAAAATATTAGTGATACTCGAATGTCATGATATAAAATTATAAATTAAAGTTCAAACATAAAAATGTCAAGTGTTTTTGGGAAGATGATGCCAGAATGAAAGAATGTGTGGCAGCCACTATTGGAGAAGTGGAAGATGACCTTGTAGGTGGCTTGCACAATCCTTTCTTGGCTAAAGGATGGGATTCTTATTTTGCTTTCCCGATTGCACTATTTGCTTCTTACTCTTTGATATAAGAGGGAAATTACTCCTTAGGCAATCCATGTTTGTTTGGCCCTAGACAAATTCTAATTCCTTGCCTGGTCATTGCACACAAGTAAGTTTTCACCAGACTATACAAGCTCTTCTACTTGTTATGGCATTGACTACAAGTCCAAAGATACCTCCAGCAAGGTGCTCAATCATTGTGACATGTTGCCAAAGAGTTGATGCTTGATCAAATTTGGAATTCCTTTCCATCCTTAGGTCCATTGAATTAGAGCTAGTTGAATTATAAACTATACGGATACCTGTACCTACATTGAAAAAAAATATATGTAAGGACAATCAGAAAAAAAACTAACGCGCATAGCTGGATTCGCAAATATAATGGGTTTTTTGGGTGTCATTTGATCGTTTGGATTCTTAGCTTTTAAATGATATGTTATTTAAAAATAATTGCATTGGACCAAATAAACATTGAAATATGGATATCAATTGCTCTCACCAACACTACTAAAAATATGCAACTCCCGTGGTCATTAATCCAACACATCTCCCATTTTCTAGTGCCGCTACACTTTGAATGTATTTGCCACATCCTATTCAAAAGACTTGATGTTGAAATATAGTTGGAGCTTGTGGGAGTCTTTCTGCAGATATCGAATCATTTTGAAAGGATTATTAATTAGGGAGCAAGGATAAGGAATTGTTGGAGCTTAAGATTTACTTAAAGACTTCCATGACACTATATGCCTATTATCGTCAATATTTAAGGAGCAGTGAAGGTGTTGAGACGAAGATTGCATACATTCCATAACCGTGGGCTTAGTTTGGATAGTAGTGTTTCTCCCTCTGATATTTCAACAATTCAAGGACTTATTAAGCCACATAAGCCGGTGTAATATCCCCTTATAGATTTATCTTAAATTTGTCTTTGGTCTTATAAATTAAGGTATCAAAAATAGGCCAAGAATCAATGACTTTCAATGATATACTTTAATCTATTAAGAGCGACTTTCAACGGTTAATGTTGATTCGATTATTTGACTTATATATTGATAATAATAGATAATATGCTGATAAGAATGAACCACTATCTGATATAAATTCTGAAATGTAATCTGCAATGACAATTGTTTTAAAAATGGAAAATAGACATCACCATATGGTTGCAATTTCTGATTTTCTTATCCCATTTCATGCATGAATATGGGGTAAATTGATGTCAATCCTTAATCGCTGTCTCTAATTTTAATCCCTCAATTTATGCGACTTGGTCCTTGGCTGGGTGTCTCCATTCCTTACATCTTTATATCATTGGCATCTGATTTGGAAGGTTATATCTCTTAGGGAAGAGATGTCAATTAGAGGGACATGTCTCTTGTTAATTGCCACCTTTCATCATAATCATTCCCTAAAATAAATCGCTGCAACCTTTTAATTGATCTCTTAACATATGTGATTTCCTTAGTAAAGATTAATTTATTATTATAAGTGTTGATCGATTTATTCTTCATAGTTGGGATCACTACCTTGTTTGACTTATTTTATTTACTTGATGTGTCTTAACAACCATCGTTAGCATTAATTATTTCTTTTCTTCTATATTTACTAATTGTTGTTGAAGTCGATTAGCTATTTTCCCTCATGTCGACCCATTGTTATGCCATCTATTTCAGTCATTTGGACGGGGTTATGACAGTCTCCCCTCCTTGGAAATGCTTGCCCACAATCATTCATGGGTTAGGATGTTGGAGAACTTGCTCATTCTCCCATGTAGCATCTTCCATAGGCAACCCTTTCCATCTAATGAGGTATTCTTTGATGACTTTGTTTCTCAATCTTCTCTCCCTGGTGTCTTATCACTTTATCGGGGATCAAGACCAACTTTCCTTCTTCATTCAAGGGTGGAAGTTCAGTGGAGGGTGTAATCTGCTGTCCTAATGCCTTCTTAAGGCATGATACATGGAATACATTATGTATTCTACTGTTTTCCGGGAGTTATAATTCAATTGTGTGTTCAAATTCTTTATGAGGTGGTCTCCCTGGTGGTATATCCCCAAAAATAAGACTATGCTTATCCAAGATGGGTTGTAAGTCATCATGATGATACTTATGCTTGTGGCTTGATGATTTAGGAAGGACAAGACATTGTGCAGCCCAAGCCATGTCTCTGTGCCTAAATATTCCTTCCATCTTTTTGGCTGAAACAACTCAGGGAGCTCCATCGGATAGTCCTTTAAATACCACCTTCTTACCATCCACCTTGAACTTAAACTCCATATTTTGAAAGTTTTGTGAATACTTGCCAATGGACATCATCCATTGGATTCCAAGTATAGCGTTGGTATCACCCAACTCCACACCATAGAAGTCATCGATGACAGTGTAGTTACCAATTGTAATCTTCAATTTTGGTACGTTAGTTGAAAAAGATATTTGGTAGCCATCTACCAACATCACACTAAACCCTTCGTGCTCAACCGTTTGGAGCCCTTTTTTGGCAACCAATGTTGAATCAATAAAGTTGTGAGTAGCTCGCAATTGATTAATACTGTTATCTTTTGTCCTTGCAATACACCACGAAACTTAAATGAGTTGAACCTTGGAGATCCTATCATAGTGGCGATTATACTATTATTACTTCCCTTAGGTGGAGAATCTTTTACCGTTGGAGGTTCTTCCTCTATTTCATCTTGCTCGCTACTTAGATCTGATTTGTTTTCTTCATCGCTATCGGGCACAACTTTGATATAATGAATCTTCCCTTTACCAAGGCATCGATGCCTTGGTGCCCAAGGTTCTTCGCAAGTAAAACAAAGTTTCTTCCTTCTCAACTCTTGCCTGGTTTCTTCATCCATTTTCTTTTTTGGCCATTCCCTTGAGAAAGGTTGTTTTGCTTGGTCTATTTGAAATGATGACCCTTTAGATGGCATCTTGTTCTTTGTTTCACTAGAGTCCATATCCCTAGCCTTCTTAATGGCTTCTTGAAGCGTACTTGGGTTGAGGGCTTTGACCCAACCCCTTAAAGGGTCCATTCGGCCATCCATGAATAGGACAACCAATTTTCTTTCGAAGATGTCGGTGATCAACACTAATTTTTTTTGGAACTCCACAATACATTCGTCAATGGTTCCATATTGCCTTAGTTGTGTCAATTCCTTAAAGTGGAGCTCCAAGTCCTTGTTGTCAAATCTCTCTATTAGTTTCTCCATGAATTCCACATATGAAGTGACTTGCTCATGGCCCAAGGTAATCATGCCATGGTATCACCATTCATGAGCCACCCCATCTGAATGTAAGGCGGCATATTTGATTGCTTCGCTTTCTAGCATGGGATTGAGTTGGAAGTATGTATCAATTTTTTGAACTCATGCCCTTGCTGTGGTCTTTCTCGAACCATCAAAGTATGGAAATCCAAGCTTACCGATTTTCCTCCTTAGGTCGTTGTTATGGTCTCTATTACCTTTGTTAGGTAAATGCTTCATCCTTAGGTCCATGTAGCCTTTTAGGGACATATATGTTTGCAACCCTCCATCTAACCAATCTTGGCGGAATTGATCTTGTAACTCTACCAACATCGGTTCATTCCCTCCTTGTAAATCAATTCTAATATCTTGGTGGGAAGGTAGGTATTATAGGTCTAGAACTGGTTGTAAGAGCACAATGATTTGGATTTCTATTATTGCTTGAATTTTCTGCACTTCCTCCACTATTGCCAACTTGGTTGTTCTTGTTTGTGTTTATCATGATTTGAGACAATGAGTCCAACACTTGTGCCATCCGCTATTGAGTAGCCCTTTGTTCAGCCATGAATTGGTCCATATGATCGTTGAAGTCTCTGTCTCCCATATTACTATCTCCTTGTTCACTACTTCTAGATTCAGGACTATTGTAGATGCCTAAGATGTTGGAGGTTATTCTTCCTTCAAAAGCTCAGGCAGGTTCCTACTGTCTTTTTATCTCTCTATTGTATTATCTCCTTTCTCTTTCACTCATCCACCGTCATAGGCTGGCAGGTTTGACCAGCTCTAATGCCGCTTGTAATATTCCCTTATAGATTTATCTTAAATTTGTCTTTGGTCTTATAAATTAAGGTATCAAAAATAGGCCAAGAATCAATGACTTTCAATGATATACTTTAATCTATTAAGAGGGACTTTCAATGGTTAATGTTGATTCGATTATTTGACTTATATATTGATAATAATAGATAATATGCGGATAGGAATGAACCGCTATCTGATATAAATTCTGAAATGCAATCTGCAATGACAATTGTTTTAAAAATGGAAAATAGACATCACCATATGGTTGCAATTTCTGATTTTCTTATCCCATTTCATGCATATGAATATGGGGTAAATTGATGTCAATCCTTAATCGCTGTCTGTGATTTTAATCCCTCAATTTATGCAACTTGGTTCTTGGCTGGGTGTTTGATATTCATCAATTTGTTTATGCAGCCTGTATTAAATGACCATCGGCTCCTTAGGAGCACTTGAGATCTGTTATTAAAGATATATAATACTATAAAACTTGATCGTTGCCTTTCTGCTCTCCATTGGCGTCTGATTTGGAAGGCTGTCTCTTAGGGAAGAGACGTCAATTGGAGGGACATGTCTCTTGTTAATCACCACCTTTCATCATAATCATTCCCTAAAATAAATCGTTGCAACCTTTTAATTAATCTCTTAACATATGCGATTTCCTTAGTAAAGATTAATTTATTATTATAAGTGCTGATCGATTTATTCTTCATAGTTGGGGTCGCTGCCTCGGTTGACTTAGTCGATTTACTTGATGTGTCTTAACAACCATCATTAGCATTAATTCTTTCTTTGCTTCTAAATCTACTAATTGCTGCTGAAGTCGATTAGCTATTTTCCCTCATGTCAACCCATTGGTATGCCATCTATTTCAGTCATTTGGACGGGGTTATGACAGCCGGATTCAAGATTATTGCTAGGGATGCGATGGAGATATAAAGGAGACTCGCAGTTACTTCAGAATTAAAGGAGAATCAAGTCACAGAAAAGTGGTTTCCCTACGTGGCCTTTAACAACAATTAAAGAAGAGCCAATATTATTATAAACATATGTGAATGAATTACGGTGCCGCCATTTTCAAAATGGGAGAGCTTCACATTTCAAATCTTCCCGTAAGGATTTAAACATATAGTATAATCCTGCCAGCACTGAACCTTTGTACTCCTACCGTAAACATTGGAAAGCTGCAGTACTTCTGATAAAGGGAGTTGTAAAGGAATACTCTTCACTGGTTATATAATTCTTTGGATGTGGGGATGTTAATCAGATTAGATATACCATTACAATTCTTATTTTCTATTAACTGCACTATCATTTATGAACATATATGCATTGCTTAAATGAAATTCAGTCAATTGTTTGAAGAAATAATGTATAATTATGTTGAGCTGTAAGTCCTTAATGTTTGGTATTCACAAGGGAAACTTTCAAACAAGCATGTGACATGTAAAACAAATTCAGAAAATGTCACACAGGCAAATAGTTTAAAGTGTTTGACGAATTGTCAATACATTAAATCAGAAAATCTTGTGGAAAATTGAGATAGAGTCTTTACACTGAAGGGTACAAGGCAGCATTCTATAGAATCTTTCATAAAATTAAATTGCAAGATATAGTCGCAAATGAGTCCATTGATTTTGTGCACTCAAATGGTCAAAGTATTGAGGCTCTTTGTGATAATTTTAAGAAGGGTGCTCATAGTTGGTGGTCATTTCATGGCCAACAATTCCAACACCTTCAACCCCTCGCAATCAAAGTTTTATCACAAGTTTAATTAATTTTTACTTTTAGTCTTTAAAGTCTCAACATTCAACTTTAATTTCTAGTTTTTTTATTTTTATAACATTCAACTTTCATTTCTAGTTCTTTTTTTATTATTATTTTTATAATGTATAACTTTAACTGTTTACTTTGTCTTCATAGGTTGCTAGTTCATCTGCATCTGAGACGAATTGGAGCACATATGCATCCACTCAATAAAGTGCAATAGATTGCACTAAAAAAAGTAGAGAACTTAGTATATGTGCATTCCAGCTTGTGTCTCCTTTCGTACAAACAACATGACTACAAGGAAGGGGACACAAAGTTGTGGGCCATAGAGCAAGAGCATACTGAATTGGATGCTTCCACTTCTTAGCATGTTGCATTTGAGGAGTCGTAAATCCAACACACTTTTAGTGCAAGTGCCAGTGGCACGGGCACTACTTGTGGTTCATCGAATGTTCTCACATCATCTAATGTCAATGATGATGATGATATTGATGATTTAGAAAATCCATTTGATGATTAAAGTTTTTAAACGAACTGTTGAACTTGATATTATTATTTCAATATTGAACTTGAAGTTTGAATGATGAATATTTTATAATATTTATCATGTATGTTTTAAATGACATTCAAGTTTATGGTGCTTTTGTTGTTATATGATGCTATGTGATATTCCAATCTTAACTCATGCTTCTAGGCTGCATGTATGTATATGTATATGTATATGTACATGTACATGTACATAATTTCTTTTTACTGGATCCACAAACCCGAACTGGGATCCATACCGAAATTGGATTTACTTAGGCATTTGGCATGGCCAATGATAAAGCATTTTGTTGCAATAGTTTTCCGTGTCAATTCTACAAAATCCTTTAGGATGATATTGGCCATAATTTTTTCAAGGTCTATCTAGAAGCTTATCATACCACATCTCTAGGTTCTATCATTAATTAACAAAGGAAATATCAAATTCATACCTAAAAATGGGGATCCAAGCTGATATGCAATTGGAGGCCCATCACTCTCTTGAATTTCTCCTACGAAATTATTGTCCATGCTTTAGCAATGTGAATTAGTCATATCCTCCCATTTGTGTTTCAACCTGAAGAAACTGGGTTTATTCAAAACAAATATATTCTTGATAACGTCATTGTAATCTGGGAAGGTATGAAATGGTCACATAAATCAAATCAATAGACTCTCTTCAATAAAATTGACTTCAAGAAAGCGTATTATGGAATTGAATATTGTTCCATATTATCCATGCTTAGGGCTCTTGTCTTTGGTCCCACTTTCATCCAGTAAGTCTAAATTATTTTTGTGGATGCTTTTGCTTGCCTTATCATTAATGGTGTTTAATTTGAGACTTCAGCCTTTTTTTATCTATAAGGCAGATTTTCCCTCTTGCACCCTTGTTCCATGTGTAAGTTATTGAAAGGTTTGGTTATCTTCAGACTTCTTGGATGCTAATTTTGCTACTCTCTCCAAATCACTAGTGATCTCTAACGTGCTCATCTATATTCAAGTTCAAGTGAATCTAGTGGTGTTGGAGGTCAAACATCTTCAAACCATACTCGATCATTGGGGAATGGCAATTGCACAGAGACTAGAGTTTTGCTCTTACTAGATGGGAACCCATGGAGTATGGAAAGGATCTGCTAGGCCCCCAAACACCCCTCTCACCCCTCCACCCCAAATCCCCCAACAACACTAGAGTTTCCGTTGTGGCATTATTGTATTGGTTTCTTTTTATTTCTGTTGAATTCGTGACTTGATGGCTATTTCCCTTGTGTGGGCATGCTCTCATTGTTTTGTATGGTTGTTTTAGTTATTTGGGTTCACAGGTTGGTTTTGCTCTGATCATGTGCCACCCATGTTATTTGAGGATTTAGCTGTATGCTTTAACCCTTGGTTTTTAATATATGATCTTATCATTAAAAAAATGTGTAATTTGCACATTAATTTATTTGGCTCTTCTTGATTTAGTTTTGATCCTCCTTGACCTTTCTTTTGTTGCTAAGCATGGGCCATTTATAAGACACACAGCATTGTTTTTTAAGTATGTTGTTCCTGACATTTTATTATTATGTTCTGTAATTATTTTCACCACACATTATGTTGTACTCAGATTTTGAAAGTTATAATGAAAAAACCACAATAACTTCTTACTGGTTGTGGAATATTCTTTTCATCTTACAATTATTTGGTATTATGAAGTTTATTATCAATTTAAATAATAAAAATGAACAGCTCGATTATTTATGAGGATTATTGGTTGTGCAATGATATCAGTGTATTGCAGCTAATAAGGAGACCAGAGGCAAGTTTGTGAATGGTAAGCCTGTGGTTTCCTAGACTAATGGTCAATTGTGTACTTTCCGTCATTTTAAAAATCAATTTATTTGTAATTTTACAATAAATGCAGAAATACATGTATACTTAGATATCTATTATTGAAATACATGTACTTAGATACCTTATTTTGAGAAATAGCACGATAATCTACATCGCTCCACCCTGTTCCTACTTGGAATTAGATTTCCACTAAGATGGCCAACATACGAACATCTGGCTTGCATTAACATAATTGATCTAAGCTATACTCCGGAAATTGCATTTCTGAATAGATACACATTGCCCTTGGATCCCAGTTTGTAGTCACATCTTATGTCAATGTTATTATATTCTGTATTTATTATGAGCAATCTCACTGCTAGCTTGCCCTCCCCATAACAACTGTAGACGGTCCTTCAATTGAGAAAGTTTGTCAAGTTAGATTTAATGATTCGATATGGTGATCCCTGAATTCTTAGCGAGTATGGGCATTTAGTTGAAAAAACAAACAACAATTTTTATTTTTTCCATGGCTATGCATCATACTACAAATGTGTATCTATTTGCAATTTTGCACTATATTTAATTTAAATGTTAAACGATACATAGAATAGATGCATAATTTCCCTCTGGTTCTCAAGCTAATTATGCATTGATTTGGTCATACTAGCACATATTCCAAATTACCTGGTGCCCTTCATCTTGTTGGAGAACACAGAGGAATTTGTTGAGAGTGTTAGAGCTATCGCCCTTTCTGTAATTGGGATCACTGTTCAGGTTCAGTTCTCACAATTTATTTTCTTCTACATGTATTCCACAGTATTTATGCCTTGAAATGTTATTAATAATATGAACAATTTGTCTACCACAAAAAATACTGAACATAAAGGCTAGAGAGATGGAAGTTATTAGATGGGCTATCAAAAACAGCATTATGGAAGTCTGTCTATCTGCAATTGATATTGGAAGTGAGCTTTCGAAAGTGGTATGTCCATATCTAAGCCATTTATCATTTGCTTTCTGATTACAATCTTTTCCTTGGCTTTTGTCTGTCATATTGAAATAATAATAGAACAATTTTCTGACAGATTGCTATGCACATTATGGAATCAATTTTACAAACCAGTTGCGGTATTCTTCATGTTTGTGAATCGAACACTCCTTTGCTTGGTAAACTCTTGAAGATGTGCGAGCAAACTGTAAGTCATAAAGAAAGCAGTACAGTTATAAATGGAATACAAATTATGCTCCCTTGTCAATTTCAATAAGTTTTCCATCTTTTAAGAAATTTAATTTTCTTTTGCAGGTTTTGACCCTTGTCAACGAACAAGATTTTTCTCCACGTCCTCTATTCCATATTATCAGATGTTACATTCTGCTTTGTAAAAATGACAGGTAATTTGTTTGTCTTTGGCTGTTGGAATCCTTTAGCACCTTTGATTATTTGTTATAAGTTGCAGTTCTTTTAAGTTCCATGGACCCACTTTAGTCGTTTTGAAACCTTAATATTGTTTCTTTCTTTCTGTTCCCCAAAATGGATGACACGAACACTTTTAGATAACTGATAAGTGATAACTAAGTACTCATAAACATGAGTTGGGTTACACATTACAGGGCTCTGGAATTAATAAAGGAGATTCTTCCAGTACCGCTTCTTAATAACACATTTCATGAGATCACTGAGGTAATTCAAAATACAACCCATTGGTTCCATGTTTAGAAACATACTATCAAAGTTATTGAAGAAATAGAATCTGTGGCACAATGTTTGCATCTGGGTAATAGGAAACGTTATCTCCTCCATTAAAAGTCTCAAAATATTTAGGGGGCATTGATATGATGCTATCACAAAAGAAGTTAACGTTTAGCTATTTTGTGTCTGGCTGCAGGAGTTCACTGTCATAAATCAACTACTGAATCAGTTACTACTGAATGTGGGGAAGTTGGAGGATATTCAAGTTATGGTTATGTCCAAAATGGACTATAAAGATGTTCGGTATATATCTAAATACACATCACCATCTGAGTTTTTGACTCCCCTGAATCCAATAAACCTGAACAGGGAATATTGGCCATCATCTGGTTTTTACCCTTCCATTCCACTCTTCTATGGAAAGGAAAACTGACATTTATTTGTATTCTTGACTGGTGGAAATTTTCTGCACTTTTTGCTTCCTTCAACCATTGTAAATTACTGTAAATGCTACAAGCTTTGTAGAGTTAATTCATTTGTCACTGGTGCTGACTAAAGTCAACAGCTCATTGTAATAATATACTATCATACCTCACAAAGAACTTGTAAATATGACAGTGCATACACAAATCCAGTGTCCCTTCAGATGCCAAGCACAACTGTGAACATTGTAAAGAGTGGGTTGGAAAAGTAGTAACCAATATTCAATTGTCAATATAAAAGCACAATGAATTATTGTTATTCTCAAGCCACTGCGATTAGGAGTAAATTTTTGTCTTCAATTAATATTTTTTGAATCCAATTATTAATGTATGATTGAACTCAATTTTTTAATTTACTTTTACTGGCAGTCATTATTCTAATTTTTTAAATAAAAATTAATATTAATTTTAATAACCCCAACAAGTTTTTGCCTTTCGGGAGAATTGAATCATGGTCTCCAACATAAAAATCAAATGTTCCTAACAACTGACCAAACACCTTTGATAATAAATAGATGTTTTAAGAATACAACTTGAGCTAGTAATTATTTTAAATAATGCATTAAAATAAGCTATAGAAATTTTAAAAAAGAAATGTATATAACATTTAGTATAATGCTGACTTATAATTTTACTAGATTGTTATGAAATAACTTGCACAATAGAAGAATATGATATGAAATATGCTACAAATATTTGATAATAACTGAGAATAACAAGCCACTTTGAGGAAGAAAACCTCCAAATATCTCTAATGAGAACACACTTCACAACTTGATGATGAAATAAGACTCACAACCTCCTATATATACCTATTTATGTCTAGGATATCACCTAGGCCGACTTAGACACACCTACATAAGTCTTAGGCCGACCTAAACAACTAAATAACAATATACTAATGATAATATGACTTCATAGAGAGTTAAGATAGCCACAAGCCAACTATTCATAACCCGATGTACACTAATATTAAGAGCGTAGCATGCCCCCTTCTTCAAAGAAGCATTGTCCTCAATGTTAATCAAGTTTGGATTCTTTTGAATGAACTCCTCGTCCTCCCATGTGGCATCTTCAACTGGTAAATTCTTCCATTGGATGAGATACTCAATGAGAGTTTTATTCCTCAGCTTCTTTGTGTGTGTTTGACGAATGCACTCTAGTTCCAAAATGATTCTTCCTTCTTCATCGAGCTCTGGTAGTGTTGTTTGAGTGGGAATATTATGCCCAATTACCTTCTTCAAATAGGAAACATGAAAAACTGGATGTATCTTTGTTGTTGGTGGCAACTCTAGCTTGTAGGCAACACTATCGATCTTTTGCATGATTTGGTATGGACCATAATACCTTGGAGACAACTTATTATTCTTTTTTTGTTGCTTTAGTGAGATTTCTTATAAGGCTGCAATCTCAAGAAGACCCAATCCCCAACTTCAAAACTTATTTCACTACAATGTTGGTATGTCTATTGTTTCCTTCATCTG